>ML094222.1:0-33983 GCA_003697995.1 Taxidea taxus jeffersonii
CCTTCATTGTATCTAACTTTATTTTTTGTATACAAATAGGGTTTTTTCTTCTAAAAAATTTGGGGTACAACTTCTCCTAATACATAAAAATATATCCTAAATCTAGCTCTGGACTTGTTCTAGTCTTCAGCCTGAGCAAATTTTCTCCACTTTATTTTTCTTTATTCTACCAACCAACTTACTTTATCAACCTCTTTATTAAAATTAAAAAAAAATCTCATCTTTATAGGCACACTCCATCCCTTCATTGTGTCTACACTTATATATGTTTTTTTATTATTTAAAATTTTGGAAGGTAGTTTCATCTAAGACACCAAAATATTCCCCCAATTAAGTGGGTGACCCTATTCTAGTCACCAGTCTAATATATATATATATACATATATATATATATTAGAAAAATATACATATATATATTTTTTTCTTTTTTTAACAATTTTTCTTTGTTCTCTCTCTCTCTCTTTTTTTTTTTTTATCCACTTTCTCCCTCCCACAATTTGGGGTATCTTCTGATTTGGTTAAAGCACATTTTACTGGGGATCTTTGCCACCCTTTTAGCATTTTATTTGCTTCTTCATATATTATTATCTGGACAAAATTACAAGGCAGAAAAACTCACCACAAAAAAAGAACAAGAGGCAGTACCGAAGGCTAGGGACCTAATCAATACAGACACTGGTAGTATGTTAGATCTAGAGTTCAGAATGATGATTCTCATGGTTCTAGCCAGGCTCAAAAAAGGCATGGAAGATATTAGAGAAACACTCTCCAGCTAGATAAAAGCCCTATCTGGAGAAATAAAAGAACTATAATCCAACCAAGTTGAAATTTTAAAAAAAAGCTATTACTGAGGTGCAATAAAATATCGAGGCTCCTACAGTTAGAATAAGTGAGACAGAAGAAAGAATTAGTGATATAGAAGACCAAGTGACAGAGAATAAAGAAGCTGAGCAAAAGAGAGACAAACAACTACTGAAAAAATGAGGAGAGAATTCGAGAGATAAGTGACACCATAAGACAAAACAACATTAGAATAATTTGGGTTCCAGAATAAGAAAGAGAGAGGGGAGCAGAAGGTATATTGGAGAGAATTGTTGTAGATAATTTCCTAATATGGCAAAGGGGACAAGCATCAAAATCCAGGAGATGCAGGGGAACCCCCTCAAAATCAATAAGAATAGGCCCACACCTCGTCATCTGATAGTATAATTTACAAGTCTTAACGACAAAGAGAATGTCCTAAAGAGAGCTCAGGAAAAGAAGTCTGTAATATACAACGGTAAAAATATCAGATTGGCAGCGGACTTATCCACAGAGACCTGGCAAGCCAGAAAGAACTGGCATGATATATTCAGAGCACTAAGCGAGAAAAATATGCAACCAAGAATACGATATACAGCTAGGTTATCATTGAAAATAGAAGGAGAGATAAAAAGCTTCCAGGACAAACAAAAACTGAAAGAATGTGAAAACATCAAAGTAGCTCTACAGGAAATATTGAAAGGAGTACTCTAAACAAAGAGAGACCCTAGAAGTAGTAGATCAGAAAGGTACAGAGATAATAAAGAGTAACAGTCACCTTACACACAATACAATGGCACTAAATTTATATCTCTAAATAGTTACCCTGAATATAAGTGGATTAAATGCCCCCACTAAAAGACACAGAGTATCAGAATGGATTAAAAAAATCCATCAATATGCTGCCTACAAGAAACTCATTTTAGACCTGAAGACACCTCCAGATTTAAAGTGAGAGTGTGGGAAAAAATGTACCGTGGTAATGAACATCAGAAGAAAGCTGGGGTGGCAGTCCTTAGATCAGATTAATTTGATTTTCAGCCAAAGACTATAATAAGAGATGAGGAAGGACACTATGTCATACTCAAAGAGTCTGTCCAACAAGAAGATCTAACAATTTTAAATATCTATGCCCCTAACATGGAAGCAGCCAACTATATAAACCAATTAGTAACAAAATCAAAGAAACACATTGACAACAATACAATAATAGTAGGGGACTTTAACACTCCCCTCACTGAAATGGACAGATCATCCAAGGAAAAGATCAACAAGGAAATGAAGGCTTTAAATAACACACTGGACCAGATGGACATCACATATATATTCAGAACATTCCATTCCAAAACAACAGAATACACATTCTTCTCTAGTGCACATGGAACATTCTTGAGAATAGATCACATCCTGGGTCATAAGTCAGGTCTCAACTGGTACTAAAAGATTGGGATCATTCCCTGCATGAAATCAGACCACAATGCTCTAAAGCTGGAACTCAATCACAAGAGGAAATTTGGAAAGAACCCAAATACATAGAGACTAAGAACATCTTTCTAAAGAATGAATGGGTCAACCAAGAAATTAAAGAAGAATTAAAAAAATCATGGAAACAAATGATAATGAAAACACATTTGTTCAAAATCTGTGGGACACAGCAAAGGCAGTCTTGGGAGGAAAATATATTGTGATACAAGCCTTTTTCAAGAAACAAGAAAGGTCTCAAATACACAACATAACCTTACACCTAAAGGAGCTCGAGAAATAACAACAAAGAAAGCCTAAACCCAGCAGGAAAAGAGAAATAATAAAGATCAAAGCAGAAATCAATGAAATAGAAACTAAAAAAAAAAAAAAAACAATAGAAAGATTTGCTTATTTTTTAATCAACATCTTCAGGTCTTGCAATCTCTGATCCCTCTTTTCTAACTTGCCTTTCCAATGATCACCAATTAAATCACTCACTGAACAAAAGCTACAAAGTACCTGCTAATTTAGATAAGACCTCTTCAAACTGAGGGAATTAAACTATAATTTGTAACCAAGATGTACCTGATTCCATGATTTATAGTCCAGTGGAATAAACCCCAGTGAATTTCTTCCATTTCATTACCCTGACTGTTCAGTCTAGTTAATAAGGCACTTTGCCTTGGGATTATACATTTTTCATGTAGAATATGATATCATACAAGAACATTTTTAAGTGTCCAATAAAATTTATTTTCAGTAATAAATGAAGCAAATGCTAAGTTAAAACTGCTGTGGTCCTTGGAAGTAATTTCAGTCATGAATTTAAAAATGTTTGTCAGTAGTTACAAGTGGGAAATACATAAGCAATGGAAAGACAATGCACTGGGAAGAGATGCTTTAAGAAAATTAGATTTTGGTACTGGTATAGCATATTTCTTTTTGAACAGAAAGTCACTACTTCAAGTTAACTCTAAGTTTCTGGTAAAACAGTCTATGATATATATTATTTATGTATTGCAATTTAGGTAGAACACAAAAGTAATTTTAGATTTTGCTATAGTAACAAATGTGATATTACCCTAGTAGAAGGAGGACACACTCAGTAAAAACACTCTCTGTTTCCCAAGAGGATCTGCACAGTGACTCACTTCAAGGATTTTAAATAAGTGTACTTAACCAAGTGGGAAGTTTGCAAGGAGGAAAGCACTTGTAGCCTTTCCAGAAATACTATGTTACCTTGTTTTACTTATTTTCCAAGTTAAACACATTCCATAATTTAGGAATCATTTAGGAATATTGTAAATTTGCCCTAACAAAAACCTAGGTGGTAAAAATATTCATCATGTGCATTTAAATAAATACTGCTTTTAGTCTATGTAACAGGTTGTTCCCATGTTTGATTTTTTTTACCTACATGAATGTTTAGTTCCATATGTTTCTGTCTTCTTATTCAAGGCTTCAGCACTTTTGTGTCCTTTTTTCATTTTCATTTTCTCAAAGAATGTGAGTACTTTTTTGTGTGGATTGGAGATTATGTAACAGGAGGTAATTATGGGATTACTGAAAAGGTAAGGAGTAAAGTATAGACCTTTTTAACTCCATTGATATCTAGTCCCATTTTCTTCTCCCAACTGTAGCATAGGGGATGGAATCAACTTTTCCCAAAGATCTTGCATATGCAGTAAAGTATTGCATACCAAATTAAAAAATAGGAAATGTCTTGTATATCTCTAGAATAATTAATGGGTTTTAATCAATTCAAACTACTATTACCATAATAAATTTACATGTTTTATAAAAATTCAGGAGACACATATTTGCATTTTTATTTTGCTATTTGCAAGTTTATGTACGTTAATAAAATGTCATCCAAAAAAGAATAAAAATAGGCTAATTCAAACTTCACATTGCCACTTTCAGTCCTTGAATTTTTATAGTTCCCTGATGTCTTCTTAAGTTGTCTACTTTCCTCATGCTTCCATGGTCATGGTTAATGCATGAGGAAATTAATTTATTTATTAATTACATGGTTAATGCATGTCACATAGCTGTTGGGAATGGAGAGTCCTGAAAACTGCCCATGTCATTGAATTAGGAGCATCTTTGCAAAGACAATTAAACATCAGATAATTTTTCTCAGGCAGGGTCAAGTTAAGATCTTCCACAGTGTTTTTGTAAATTTAACTGTTCTTGGCATTCCAATGTCACATAACTTTAAATATAACAAGGCATACAAGCTATTTCCTGTGCATATTTTATTCAGATTTTTTTCAAAACCTTCTTTATAAATACGTTTATATTTTGGGATGTTAGTTTTTGGGGGCTACCTTTGTTTCTATTGGTGAATCATTTGCATAATGATTTTCTTATCTTTAAAATGAGTAGGTTGCACAAAATCATCATGATGTTCCAACCTTCTGCCAGAGCTTTGTCTGCTAAAATGTGATTACCCTCATACTATTCCCTTGCTCAAGGAGCTGTGCTGGCTCCCACGTATCTGCAACTATGAGATCAGATTCCTCTGTTAGTATTTCTAGGCTCTCCACCTTCTAGTGTAGCTCTCCCTCATATTAAATCTCACTTCTCTGATACAGGAACACCTCACTCACAATTCACTGAGGTTGTCTAGGATTTAAGCTCACCACTTCAAGAGCCATAACTGCATGCATAGCAGTGATATCAAAATGCTATCCATCCACAAACCATTTCTTACAGTCTGTGACAATATAAATGCAGGGGGAAAAGTACTCAGAAGCTTTTATAGTGATTTGACATTGATATGACACCCAAGCTCATGATTAATGCACTTGTCTTTTGGAAGAGTTTTAGTGTTTCTGAAATGCCACAATGAGTAATATAGCAGGATCTGTATGCTCGTCACACTCAGTAAGATCATATTATACTATTAGATTACTTTGTTTGACAACTATAAACCACATTTGTATAAACAATTAGCACATTTTTTATTTGTTTAATATTTTATTTATTTATTTGTCAGAGAGAGATTGATCACAAATAGGCAGAGCATTAGGCAGAGAGAAAGGGGAAAGCAGGCTCCCTGCTGAGCAGAGAGCCCAATGCAGGGCTTGACCCCAGGACCCTGAGGACATGACCTGAGCTGAAGGCATAAATAAATTTAAGGCATAACCCATTGAGCCACCCAGGTGCCCCACAATGGGCATATTTAAAGAAGTATTTATGTTTGCAAGTTTTTGTAAGGTTGTTTTCATTTTTAATAAAGCCTTGTCTATGATTTACAGTTTAACATTATTACCTAAGTCAGGGAATACAAATCTCTATTATTTATGTTTAACCATGACTTAATTAAGATGATACAAGTAAGCTTCACTGGACACTTTTGTCACGAAAAGATAAATCTTTTTAAAATAAAGGAAAGGTATTCAATTAAAAAGTTGATGGAAATAAACTTTTGATATTTTCTATATGAACATTCATGTTTTGGGAGCTGATTGTAGTAGCATTATGAGCTAATACTAGAACCCTATGTATATGTACCCACTGAGTTCTTAGCATAACATCATTCCAGAAACATTAGCTTGGAAAATTGTGGGCAAGAAACTCATCCAAGACCGCATTTTAGACATCAATTGCAGAAAGAACCCAATGATAGGGAAGACCAAGTAATAAAATAAAGTTAACAATTTTGGGACGCCTGGGTGGCTCAGTGGGTTAAGCCGCTGCCTTCGGCTCAGGTCATGATCCCAGGGTCCTGGGATCGAGTCCCGCATCGGGCTCTCTGCTCGGCAGGGAGCCTGCTTCTCTCCTCCCTACTCTGCCTGCCTCTCTGTCTACTTGTGTGATCTCTGTCTGTTAAATAAATAAATAAAACCTTCAAAAAAAAATTAAAAAAAAAAAAGTTAGCAATTTTTTTTTTTTTGACAAAGAGAGAGAGAGATCACAAGTAGGCTGAGAATCAGGCAAAGAGAGGGAGGGAGGAAGCAGGTTCAGCCTGATGTGGGGCTTGAACCAGAACCCTGAGATCATGACCTGAGCCAAAGGCAGCGGCCCAATCCACTGAGCCACCCAGGCGCCCCTAACAAAATGTTTTAAAGTGAAGTTTAACAAACCCAGAGATATTCCTAGCAGAGCAATCCTTTCAGGATCTGTGTGATTTGCACATGAATGGTTTTTAGCTTCATTGCTTAAAAAAAGCACACATGGACTTGAAGCATATAGAAATATTCAGTTTGGAGTTCAAGGTCTGTATAAGAGTATGCTCTAATGGTACAGCTGAAAAGAAAGTAAGTATTCTGAAGTCAACACCTGGTTTTAGATGCTGGTGCCAGAATGTTATTAATCTCCACATTTCTTATTTCACTGAAATGCTCTTATTTTTGTTAAGTAATATGCACTAAATAATGTATTTAGTGATATAGTACAAATTGTGACGCTAAAGACTGAAGGGTCAAATTGAGATTATTCTTTTTATGTGGACATAATACAAAAGCTAATCAAAAACTGTTGCTTCATGCTTAAATATAATGGCTATTAAGAAAATAAATTTTGTTGAAATATTTGACTTGCAGAATACAATCTCATCATTAATGCAATATAAGAATCTAGTTTGGTCTCAACATTTTAAAGCTGTAAAGTAAGCATCCAGTTTAGCTATTTGGTATTTCTCATATTTCTAATTATCTTAATCATTCCATGAAAGAAAATAATTATTTTTTTTAATTTTCCAAAGATTTTATTTATTTATTTAAGTGAGAGAGAGTGCGAGAGAGAGAGAGAGAGAGCAAAAGTTAGCAGAGAGGCAGGCATAGAGAGAGAGAGAAGCAGGCTCTCCACTGATCAGAGGCCCAGTGCCCCTTGATTCCAGGACCCTGGAATCATGACCTGAGAAAAAGGCAGCTGCTTAACCAACTGAGCCACCCAGGCACCCCTGGAATGATGCTTCTTAAAGGCAAAAACAAAACTGAGATTTGTGAAATAAGAGAACTCCTACAGAATGTTATGTGATCCAGAACTCAATAACAATTATTCAGCAGGTAGGTAGTAAACTTAATAATTCACCTGAGTAAAGTTGTCAACAAGCACCTTATAAATTTGGTAGAAGTATTTAAAGTCCTTTTCCATCAAAAGAACACTTACAGATATTAATGAAATCCAAGATCAACTTCTTTCATCACAAGTTAAATAAAGCTTAGCAATAACTCTCAGGATAAACTTTGGCGCTGGCTATTGATGAAGAATTAAAGATGGAATTTGAAAATATAGCATCACATTCTTTATCCTCAATAAAAAAAAATAAGAATGGGTATCTTTTTTTTTTTTAACCAATTAATTAGGTCACACTTTCTGAAGGGAATAATTTCTCCGAGCGGATAGCGGTACCTATAGAGGGCTTCTTTGCATCTGCCAGTTTCTAGGGGTAGAAATAATTAGAATACAGAACATGAAGTGAACTGTGAACAATTATTCATACATTTTGAAATGTGAATGAGGTTGATGTCATAGAAAACTACATGGGGTCTAGTATACCTCTAAATAAATCAAGCCCACCTTCTCTTTTCTATGAACTGTGTCTATCATCATCCAGATAAAACATTAACTTAGAATGTCTGAAAAGCATCAGGATGTTATGTGGCCAGGAAAAATAATTCTTAAAAGAATAAATAAAGCAAACACTCTATTCCGTTTGTGTTTTTTTTTTTTTTTGAAGTTTTGATATTAGAGCCAGGCTGAGATTTTGTTTGTCTAAACAAAAGAATACTATGAAAGTCCAAAATTAAATATTATATCAAGACTTTGGCACTCATTATTAGTCTCACACAGAATACAAATTAGTCTCACACAGTGTATCCCTTCATGGAAGTCCATGGGAAAAATGCAAAAACAAACAAACAAACAAAAAAACAAAAAAGGCCAAAACAACACAAACAAACAAACAAAAAAACCTGAAGCAGTTTAATGTCCTTGGTCTCCTCTTTAAGAATTATAGCTCCCTGTATTTTGAAGTTCGAAAAAACTTTTGCTGTAGTAAGTAACTATCATTGTTTTGAATAAACTTTTAATCAAGATCAGCCTTTACCTTTAAAATAAACTTTTAATCAAAGTCTTAACTTATTCTCTACCTGTGCGTTATATCTGGAATCCTAGGAAGGACAATAGAGTATGTTATTTCCTCCCTGAGTGGACAAGCTGAGTGCCATTCTATGGAATTCTATGGAACCCTTACCTTGCTTTTCCTGTTGTGTGAACCAAGAATATATATATATATTTCTGAATGATGTAAAATGTGATAAGCTGTTACAATGACTATCACTTGTGTATGTGCATTACTGAATTACACATGGCTTTCAATAACCCATCATTAATGTTCATAAAAGAATGGAATTTTACCTCCTGTTTTTTCAATGGGGGTAATAGTATGAACCATGATAGTTAAATGTTGTTTCTTTAGTTTAGCTAATTGAACTTGCTAATATCACCTATTACCACGTCAAAGGTAGCAAAAAAGAGAAACATTAGTATGTTAGGACAATTTAGATATAGGAAAATATTTCTATAAGAAATCCCACAGAGCTGTGGGAGAACACAGCAGCCTCCTCTTTCTCAGCAAGCTGATCTTTTTTAGACAAATTTATATCCCATGGGCCCACTAGATTAAGAAGAAACTTTTAACAATATGTAGATAAACCTACATTTCTTGATCAGGAAACAATATAAATTTGCTGCCAGGATCAAATACAGACATACATTCCTATTTTGATAAAAAAAAAAATGATGCTATTGCACTACAAGGTCTTCACCCCAAAAATACAGATGTAGTGTAAAGAAGGGGCACACGCACTACAATGTTCACAGAAGCAATGTCCACAAAAGCCAAGCTGTGAAAGGATCTCAGATGCCCTTCAACGATCAATGCATAAAACAGATGTGGTACATATATACAATGGGATATTATTCAGCCATCAGAAAGGATGAATGCCCATCTTTTGCAACAACATGGATGGAACTGGAGGGGGTTTTCTAAGTAAAGTAAGTCAATCAGGGAAAAACAATTATATGGTTTCACTCGCAAGTGGAATATAAGGAATGGTGTGGAGGGCATTAGGAGAAGGGAAAAATGAAAGAGTTGAAATCAGAGAGAGAGAGATACCATGAGGATTATGGACCCTGGGAAACAAACTAAGGGTTTCAGAGGGAAGGGGGCTGGAGGAAGGGGTAACAGGGCGATGGGTATTAAGGAGGGCACATGTTATGATGAGCACTGGTTGTTAGAAGCAAATAATGAATCACTGAACATTAGATCACAAACTAATGATGTATTTTAGAGGGACTAACTGAACATTAAAAAACAAAGAAACAATAAAAAAGCAAACCTGATGCTCTCTTGCAAACCATCGTTTTCTTGAACATATTTGGAGTACTTAAAATGTAGTTTATGATTTTCTTTGTTCAAATTGCTGATGACCTGTCAAAATATGTAATATGTATTTCAGTATTAGAAGGAAATATCCAAAATAAAATCCAGAAAGAGGAGGACTATCTTTATGATGATGAAGAAAAGTAATTGGTGTACTTTTGATTAAAAGTTCCTTCCTTGAACTAGATCATTGCTCTTGTCTGGTAGACTAGCAGGGAGTGTTTGCTATAACAATTCTCCCAGTCCTTAGATTTGATTTCCGAGCACTTTTAGGAATTTTCTTTTTTCTTTTTCTCATTTCTATTCTTAACAGGGCAGGAAGCAATGCTTTTCCCTATAGACAAGTCATGGGCAACAGCCTAGCCTATGGCCCACTTTAGCCCTTACCCATCTGAATTTAAATTGCTATTAGAAGGTGCTTGAGTGGCTCAGTCCTTAAGCATCTGTTTGGGCTCAGGTGATGATCTCAGTGCCCTGGGATCAAGCCCAACCTCATGCTCCCTGCTTGGCAGGAAGCCTGTTTCTCCCTGCTGTATTCCTCTCTTGCTCTGTCTCTTGCTCTGTCTATTGCTCTATCAAATAAATAAATAAAACTTAAAAAAAATAAAATAAAATACTATCACAACATTTCTTCTAAATGACCAAAATTTGACAGGTTTTTTCTCTCTGTATCTCTATTTGTCACTTACTCTATACTTTGATGTTGCAAAACAAGTTCAAATTTCCTCTTCTCTCTATATACCTAGTATAAAGGTTCTTCTGTCAGCAAAATCAGTGACATCGTCTTTTATCATAATTTTAAGATAAACCAATCATTTATGTTGGACTTATTATTTTAATATAGAAGCAAAAAACTTATTTCTTATTAACTAAGACTAGTTTTTAATGTTCATATGAGAATTTTTATGTAAAAGAGAAGAAATCTATATCTATCTATATCTCTATATCTCTATATCTATATCACCTATATCTCTATCTATCTATATATATCTTAATATGGAGAAAAGACAACGTCTACAAGAAGCAATAGGTTGGAAGAGACCAATCTCTAAATGTATGTCCAAGTAAATCAAGAGTTTTGAAATTATAGTTCCAAGATCATGATTAATTGGGAAGTATTCCACTGGAAGTAATATGGCCTATTGCTAAAATAATTATATTTATATTGCATGTGAAGGAATATACAAGATACAAAAGGAAGATGCAAAAGTATCTTAGACTTTAAAAAACAATAACCATAATTTTGATTTTAGTTTACTACATTTCAAATTAAGAAAAAATGAATTGTTGCCTCTGTGGCTCAGTGAATTGACCTAGGATCGTGGGGTCCTGGGATTGATCCCTTTTTCAGGCTCTGAGCTCATCAGGGAGTCCTTTTCTCCCTCTCCCTATTCTCCTTCCCCTGTTCAGGTGCACTCTTCTCACTCAAATAAATAATTACATAAAGTCTTTTCTAAAAATGAAAAGTAGAAACAACATGACAATTGCAAATCAAATAAAGATATTTAGAGTTTCCAATATATTAATATTCCATCACTGTCTTTAATCAATTAAACTTAAGTTCATATTTTTTTCTGTTTTCCAATGGAATTATCTTAGTGGTGTGATGATGTTAGTGTCTTTTTCCCCACCAACCATGATATTTGACTACTTTCTTTTTTAAAAAATTCACATATAATCTATTATTTGTTGTAGGGCTACAGGTCTGCAATTCATCAGCCTTACTCAATTCACAGCTTACCATAGCCTGTACCCTCCCCAATGTCCATCACCCTGCCACAACTCCCTGCTCACCTCCCTCCATTCCAGCAACCATCAGTTCATTTCTTGATTTTAAAACCCTCTTATGGTTTGTCATCCTCTGGTTTCATCTTGTTACATTATTCCTTCCCTTCCCATATGATCTTCTATCTTGTTTTTCAAATTCCACATTTCAGTGTGATCATATGATAATTGCCTATCTCTGATTGACTTATTTCACTTAGCATAGTCCCATCCATGTCATTACAAATTGCAAGATTTTTTTTTTTTTTTGGTGGCTGCATAATATTTCATTGTATATGTAGACCATGTTTTTCTTATCCACTCTTTTGTTGATGGGCATCTAGGCTCTTTCCATAGTTTGTTTATTGTGGACATTGCTGCTCTAAGGCTGCTATAAACATTGGGGTACATATGCCTCTTCGGATCACTACCCTTGTATCTTTGAAAAAAAAAATACCCAGTAGTGCAGTGCTGTGTCCTAAGGTAGCTCTATTTTCAACTTTTTGAGGAACTTCCAAAATGATTTCCAGGGTGGCTGTACCAGTTTGGATTCCCACCAAAAGTGTAGGAGAGTACCCCTTTCTCAGCATCCTCACCAACATATGTCATTTCCTGACTTAATTAATTTTAGCCATTCTGACTGGTGTAAAGTGGTATCCCACTGTGGTTTTGATTTGTATTTCCCTGATTCCCAGTGATATTGAGAAATTTTCCATGTGTCTGTAAGTCACTTGGAGGGTTTCTTTGGAGAAATACCTATTCATGTCTTCTGCCCATTTCTGAGTGGATTATTTGTCCTTTGGGTTTTGAGTTTGATAAGTTCTTTAAAGCTTTTGGCTACTAGCCCTTTATCTGATATGTCATTAGCAAATATATTCTCCAATTCTGTCAGTTGTCTTTTTTGTCTGTTCCCTTTGTTGTCTAAAAGCTAATTATTTTAATGAGATTCTAATAGTTCATTTTCACCTTTGTTTTCCTGGCCTTTCAAAATGTGTCTAACAAGAAGTTGTTGGGGCAAAGGCCAACGAAGTTGTTGTCTGGGTTCTCCTTAGGGATTTTCATAGAATCATGTCTCACATTGAGGTCTTTCATCTATTTTGAGTATATTTTTGTGCATACTGTAAGTAAATGCTCCATTTCATTTTTCTACATGTGGTTGTCCAATTTTCCCAGCACCATTTGTTGAATAAACTATCTTTTTTTTCCATTGGATATTATTTCCTTATTTGTTAAAGATTAGTGATCATAGAACTGAGGGTCCATTTCTGAGCTCTGTGTTCTCTGCCATTGACAAATATGTCTACTTTTGTGACAGTACCATACTGTCTTCATTATTATAGCTTTGTAATAGAGCTTGAAGTCCATGATGCCAGCAGCTTTGATTTTCTTTTTCAACATACCTTTGGCTATTTAGGGTCTTTTCTGCTTCCATGCAAATTTTAGGATTATTTGTTTTGTTCCAGTTCTGTGAAAAAAGTTGATGGTATTTTGATAGGGACTGCATTGACTGTGTAGAGGGATCTAGGTAGAGGGATCTACTGTAGACATTTTAGCAATATTTGTTCTTCCAATCCATTAACATGGGCTGTTTTTCCATTTCTTTGTGTCTTCCTCAATTTCTTTCATGAGTGTTTTATAGTGTTTTTTTTTTTTGTTCTGTTTTGTTTTGTTTTTTTTTGAATACAGATCCTTTGGATAGATTTATTTCAGTAGTCTTGTGCTTTTGGATGCAATTGTAAATGGGAGCTATGTCTTAATTACTCTTCTGTTGGTCTCATTGTTGGTGTAGAGAAATGCAATTGATATCTGTGCATTGATTTTATATCCTGACACTTTACTGAATTCCTGTATGAGTGCTAGTAGTTTTGGAGTGGAATCTGGGTTCTTCACCAAAAGGATCATACAAAAGGTGAGAGATTTACTTCTTTGTGGTTGATTCAGATACCTTTTGTTTCTGCTTCTAATAGCAATGTCCACAATGGCCAAACTATGGAAAGAGTCCAGTTGTCCAGCAACAGATGAATGGAAGATACGGCATGTATACACAATGGAATACTACTCAGCCAACAAAAATGAAGGCTTGCCATTTGCAATGACATGGATGGATCTACAGGGCATTATGCTAAGCAAAATGAGTCAATTAGAGAAAGACAATTATCATATCATCTCACTGATAAGGGGGATTTAAGAAAAAAGAGGCAGAGGATCATAGAGGAAGAGAGAAAAAATGAAAAAAATATGAACAAAGAGAGGAAGACAAACCATAAGAGACTCTTAATCTCAGGAAACAAGGTTGCTGGAGGGGAGGGAGAGATGGGATGGCTGCGTTATGGATGTTGGGGAGGATGTGTATTGTGGTGAGCGCTGTGTGTTGTGTAAGACTGATGGCTGTGTTATGGATGCTGGGGAGGATATGTATTGTGGTGAGCTCTGTGTGTTGTATAAGACTGATGAATCTATACCCCCGAAACAAGTAATACATGAGAAGTTAATAATAAAAAATAGTGGCTCCCATTAGAAGGGTCCCTGATATCAAAGGCCCTCTGTTAAGGCATGCATCTAATACTTTCTCAGCAATCTTCTAGAAAATTAAAGAGACGTTTCTATGGGAAGAATTTGGATATCTACTAAAAGTAGACTGGGACACCTGGGTGGCTCAGTTGGTTGAGCAGCTGCCTTCGGCTCAGGTCATGATCCTAACATCCTGGGATCGAGTCCCACATCAGGCTCCTTGCTTGGCAGGGAGCTTGCTTCTCCCTCTGCCTCTGTCTGCCACTCTGTCTGCCTGTGCTCTCTCTACATATCTCTAACAAATAAATGAATTTTAAAAAATCTTTAAAAACATAAAAAACAGATTTGCATTGACTTACAAAAGTAACTATTCAGTTTTCAAATGGAATGTTTGAAGTAATATTTTTTTCCAACTAAGTCACATTTAATACATTTCAAGCTACACTTCTCCATTAAAAAAAACTCATTTGAAATATAATATAATATTCAGAACTTATACATGCCAAGAACATTGGTTATTTAGTTATTTCGACCCTGAAGATTGATATAATGAAATACCAAGCATAGGGTGAAGCTAAGAAAAAGGCAAGATAAAGTATGGAAGATAGGATATGACTGACTTCACAATCTTTCTATCCACTTAGAGTAATTTTCAATATATCAAAAAAAATGAAATTACAAAAAAATAAAACTATTTGCATAATTCACCTCTTTATCACTCATGTGCTTCTTAAGAACAAAAAGAGCACATCTTTTTTCCTGAAACCCAACCACCATTTTCTTTTTAAATTTCAGTAAATAAAAAAAGAAAGGAATAGATGCTTTCACATGAGTGTACAGAATTAAAGTTACTCTACATCCAAATCCATTAACCCCTTCAAAAGTCTGTTCTTGGAGATAATGCCTGGTAAACTTAAATGCTGAGAAGAAGACAAATAAAGATGAGAAGATAAGGATAAAAGTAGACTAGAAAATTGGCATCTGCCTTCTAATCAGCAGCACTTGGGTTTTTTACAAAGCAAATACACCATCAGTTATGTCAATTAATCCACACTATACCAGTCCCCAGCCAGAGGACAGGCAACCTTAGAGGAGGGGGACTGGAGTAATCACGGTACATCATCAGGCTTATCAGAGACAACATTGGGTAGTAGATACCACTTAAAATTGTGGTCAGAATGTACAAACAACATTTTGTTAACCAATTCCAAAATGAAATTTAGCTACCATAACTGTACGAGTGTTTGAAATTCACTACATAGTGAGAAAAAAAAAAAAAAGTTTCTGAATAAAGGTCCAGGAGATGGCAGAGGATCTAAAAGGTGAAGGATGGCAGCAAATAGATAAAGGTGGTAACCTCAAGGGACAGAATCAGAATTCTAATTTAAGAACACTTCTTGCACTTTTCTTTAATTGTATTTGCTCATTTTTATTTTGCCTCTCCTGTCTATGCAGAGCATTGGTATGTGGATGAATGAATGAAATGTTGTCTAAAAACACAAGATATACTGTGCAAATTTAACTTACATTTTGGCATAATAAGTGAAGTGTTTTGGTGTCTTTTGCCTCTCCTCTAACCCTCATAACCTCTCCCAAACCCTTGCTTCTGGTTTCATTCAGCATTTGAAGACTGGCCAGCTATATGGTTCTCTTCCTTTGCTCATGCTCCTGCTCTTTATTCAAAAAGTGGCTGAAAGGGTATTGAAATTTATACTCCTTCCAGAATTGTGAACACTGGAATAGACATAGGAGCCATTTTTTGAGATGGTGGCTACAATGATATTCTCCTAGGATCAAAGATTAGCATCCATTCCAATCTGCTGGTAGTCATGCTGGATCCCTCATGACATATTCTGACTAGGACCAGTGGCTAGTGGAGTGAACTCTTTAGGATTAACAAAGACCTATTAACCACAAAACATCTCTTGGTCCAGAACTTCCCTAAACCCCACTCTGTCCCTAACCCAAGATCAAGAAAATTACCTCTAGTATATTCTTCCAATACTCATATAGCTGTAACTCTTAAATTTAGATCCATAATTCATTTCAAGGTAATTTGTTTTTTATGTTTGTATGGGATGATGTATTAATATTATTTTTCTTTGTTTTTGCACATTGTTATATCGATATCCAACCTTTCCAGGACTAACTACTGGAAAGACTTTCCTACAATGCATCCCCAACTTTACAAAAAATCAACTCTGCTCCATTGATCTCTATGCCTGTCTTTATGTCAATAGCACACTGTTTTAACTAATGTAGCTTTAAAGTAAGTTTTGAAAACAATGAGGTTAATT
Organism: Taxidea taxus jeffersonii; assembly: GCA_003697995.1. Taxonomy (NCBI): domain Eukaryota; kingdom Metazoa; phylum Chordata; class Mammalia; order Carnivora; family Mustelidae; genus Taxidea; species Taxidea taxus. The sequence goes on from ML094222.1 coordinate 16,234, forward strand.
CCTTCAATTTTATTCTACTTTTTCAAATTGTTTTGGATCTTCTAGCTTCATTTCCATTTAAATGTTCAGACCAGGATAACAATTTTATAATTATATTTCAAAGTTTAGAAAAGTTTTGGGTTTCTGGAAAAAATTACAAAGATAAAACAGAATGTTCCCTTGTACCTCACACTCAGTTTTCCTGATATTAATATCTAACATTGTGGCATATTTGTCACAATTATGAACCAAGATTGATATATTGTTAGTGAAAGTCCATACTTCATTTAGATATCTTCAGTTTTACCCTCAAGTCTTTTTTTGTTGTTGTTGTTGCATTTTGGGATATCATCCAGTTACCACATTATGTACATTTAGTTGTCTCCTTAGTCATCTCTTGCTCTGTCAATTTCTTAGACCTTCCTGGTTGACATCCTTGAGAGTTTTGAGGAGTACTGGTTGGGAGTTTCATAAAATGCCCCTCTACTGTGATGTATCTGACTTTTTCTCTTGGGATATGGGTATTGGGAAATAGGACCACTCAGGTGAAGTGCTGTTTTCATCATATCATACGAAGGAAGCATGCTATCAGCATGGTATTGCTATCAGTGTTAAACTTGATAACCTGGCTGAGGTACTGTTTGTAATATTTCTTTAAGTTTGCACTCCCTCCTACACTTCCTTCTATCCTGTACTTTTTGGAAGGAAGTTACTATGTGCAGACTACATTTAGAAAGTGGCATATAGCATACCTCATTTTATTACACTTCACTTTATTGAGCTTTGCTAACACTGCTTTTCTTTTACAAATTGGTTTTTGGCAAGCCTGAGTTAAGCAAGTCTACTGGCACCATAGCTAAATAGCTGTTGGAGACATATGCTTATTCTATAAAGACTCATGCTTAACACTTACAGATTAATAGAAGGTTGCAGCTTTTCCATGACCCTGATTATATCTAAGTTAAGTATGCATTTGTTTTGATTTATTAGTTGCAAATAAAGTTACCAGGTTTGAATATAGCTTGTATATTTGTAAAAACTGCTCAGAATCCTCACAAATGAGTGTTCACCCCATGTGTTCTCCACACCCTCCTGGCTTTTAATATCTATGACAGGCCTGAGTTGTGCTTACAAGGTACACCTTCTCTGGGAGCACTGGCCGGTTTTCTCTAAAGGGCAGCATCTGGCCATTCTTGCCTATTCCTGTGCTGCTCCAGTACCCTCCTCATTTCACAGACAAGGACAAATTGTTGGCGTGGTGTAGGGGAATCACTGCAGATTTATTCTGTAACATCTCCCAGGTGTTGCTCTGCTAGCAGCTTGTGTAATCCCAAATTCTGTTCACTTAAAGCACACTTAAGGACACTGTTTGGGAAACACCTAAACCCAGCCATTTGGGCATAGGAAACTTAGGAATCATTTTAAATCATCATAATAATTTAAATATCAGTATATAAACATTGTATGAATAATATACATCATCATATAATAATATAAAAATTAATTACAACATAATTAACATAGAAATAATAATACTCTATGTGATTCACAATGAGCATGACTTTCTTAAGTGATCAATCACCCCAGGTTTTCCTTTCTGTCTTCTGGCACAGCTAGATCTCTATGCATTTCCTGGGAGCATGAACTAAATACACAGGTGGCAGATTCACTTACCTTAGCTGCCTAGTGTCTGCTGGGGGAGACAGTGCAAGGCTGCAAAGATACACCTGGAAAGGCAGCTGAGGTGGAAGTTCCAGGCTCCATGAATTTGTGTGGTGTGTTTACTGAACAGACAAAGGCAGCTGCAGCCCTGCAGGCAGGTGCAGGACCCAGGCACATTGCATCAATGTCCGGCACCCCACCAACCCTGTCCTGCCCTGCCTAGGCATCTGTTCCTGCCCTTCTGGGGACCCTGCCCTCCCCGTCCCCCTCTGCATGGTCAAACCTGGGTTCTCCCCACCCAACTCACAGCGAGGCACCAACCCTATGCCTCTGATCATGCTGGAAATAATGGCTTGTGAAGTGGGCAGGGCATAGGCAGAAGCTTCCCAGCATGCAGGTGTCATAATTCCTGCAGCAGCAGAGCCTGGGAGTGCCCCTCTAGGCAGTAGGGCTGAATGTTAGTGTCTGCCCACCTCCAGTCCCCTTGGGTTAGAATACTTCCCAGAAGCTCTCATGAGATTTCCCAGAGAGGTAATAAAATTTAATTCACTGCCAAGTGTGCTTGCTCAGGCAAACCCTTACTACTTGTTAATTTAAGGATTAAAAAAAAAAAACCTGCTTAGAGTACTAGAGGGTCAGGAACCAACTCAAGGACCCAAGGAGAAAATATGATCCCTGCAGGTAGGACATTTTCTCACCCTTCCTTTCATATGTTAAAGTTCTGCTGTGACTTCCCTGCATAGTGATTAAAAAGAAGCCTTCAGGACAGGGACAACCCAAGGGAGGATTAACTATAGAAAACCTCCCAAACACTTGTCCCCCAGAGCTGCATTCCCCCACCTCCAAGATCTGGGGTCTGGAGCCTAAGAGTCTGCAGTAATCCAAGCAAGCATCTGCTTTTAACTTGGGTTGGAATAGACCTGAGCAAATGCAACATTACACCATTCCAGGAGTAAAACTTGTTTTCACAGCAAAGGAGGACCTCACTAGAACACATTTTACACTTTATAGTATATTCTCATGTGAAGGTGATAAAATGTGCTCTGCTCAGTTTTTCATTTTGTCCTTAATCTATTCCAGGTTGTACTCAGACCCTAAACTGGGAGGCCACTGGGAGGCCACTGGCAGAGATAAACATAAAAGTTATTTGGGGGAAAAAGTAATTTATGACCTTGGAAAACCCTGAAGTAGAGACTTAAATCCTGTTTTCATTATCCTCCCCAAATTTCTCAGGGACCCAGGTGAATGTTTTTAGCTTGGGTTTCTGGGCTATAACATAGTTGATTTCTTCTTTGTTACCTTTATGTTTATCTCTTTAATAATCTTGTAGAAACATAGAAAATATGAGTCTGATGATGATTAAGAAATAAATATATAAAAAAGAAACTAAAATGTTTTAGAAAACATTTTAAAAAATTATTTTTAGAAAGAAAATAAAATGTTTTTTTTTACTGTCATCCCCACGTGGATGATGTGAAATGCCAAACTGGTAAAAATAAAGAACACTAGAATGTTTAAAGAAAATTACTGAAGGCTTAAAATACATAGGCTTAAAATGTAAATGAATCATATATAAACATAAAAACATACAGATTTAACATACACTAAATATTATGCCATCATTCTGTAACTTGTAGATGTAAGTTAATTAATAACTTAGAAATACTTTGAGATCAAGGAAATGTACATGTCCCTCAATGAGAAGGAACAACAATGCATGCAATACAGTGTATTCTGGAGGATGATGGCCACAGTCATTGTCTGAATGTTATGCTCTGAATCCCAGATTGGAGTGGTCACCAAAATAAGGACAGGAACCCGTTTATCATTACTGAAGAGGGGACTTGCAACTCTGGGCCAAATTCTTCTGTGATTTTCATATAAAAATGGCTTTATAGGAGTCAAGATGGCAGAGAAGTAGCAGGCTGGGACTACATCAGGTAGCAGGAGACCAGCTAGATAGCTTATCAAACCATTGCAAACACCTACAAATCCAACAGGAGATTGAAGAGAAGAAGATCAATAATTCTAGAAACAGAATATCAATGACATTTTGAAAGGTAGGGCCAGCAGAGAAGTGAATCCAAAATAATAGGAAGAAAAAACATAAGGGAAGGGGCCAGGTCCCGGCAAGTGGCAAAGCAATGGAGCACAAAATCAGAATGTTTAAAAGTCTGCTCCACTGAGGGTCACTGCTTCAGAGGCTAAACCGGGGTGAAGTCCACATGGGGACAGCATGGCCTCAGGTCCCACGGGGTCACAGAAGGATCAGGGGTGTCTGAGTGTCACAGAGCTCCCAGCTATTAGAGCAGGGAAGCTGGCTATAGAGACAAAGCCAAGGACTGAGATCTCAACTCAGGGTTACCTTGAACTGGTCACAGGCTGTGTGAACTTGGAGTGTAGCCAGAGACCAGGGAGAAGAGAGTGATTGAGGGTTTTTTTCACCAAGCGTGGCCAGAGGCAGGGGAGACTGGAGTGTTCCAGTGTGGCCAGAAGCTAGGGAGATGGGAGTGATTGAGCACTTTTCTCTGAGGGTGCACTGAAGAAGGGGGCTCTGAGCTCATGACTCCCACAAGCCGGAGATTGGGAGGCTGCCATTGCCATTCCCATCCTGCAGAACTCTGAGGAAAGCATTCAGAGAACAAAAGCTCCCAAAAGCAAATTACTTAGCCTGGCTCCTGGTAAGTGTGGGGCAATTCTGCTTAGGGCAAAGACACTTGGAAATCACTACGACAGGCCCCTCTCCTAGAAGATTAAGAAATTTAGTCAACACCAAGTTCACTCACCAAGGAGAGCAGCAGAATTCCAGAGGAGGAGAAAGCAAAGCATGGAATTCAAAGCATTCTCCTCAAGATTCTTTAGTCTTGAAGTATTTTTTTTTCCTTTTTTTTTTTTTTTTTGTTCTCCTGCTATTTTTTTTTTACTTTTACCATTTCCTCTTTTAATGTTCTTTTTAACTAGTTTATGTTAACAATACCTTTCAAAAATAAATAAATAACAGTAACATTTTTGAACCTTCATTATTATAGTCATATTTTATCCTTTATTGTATCTAACTTTATTTTTTTTGTATACACATACGGATTTTTCTTCTAAAACATTTGGGGTACAGCTTTTCCTAATAGATCAAAATATACCCTAATTCTAGCCCCAGACTTGTTCTAGATTCCAGCCTGAGCAATTTTTCTCCACTTTCTTTTTCTTTATTCTCCCAACCAGCTTACTTTATCAACCTCTTCTTTAGAAATTTAAAAAAAAAATCATCTTTGCAGGTGCACTCCATCCCTTGATTGTGTTTACCTTTATATATGTTTTTCATTCTTTAAAATTTTGGGAGGTAGTTTCTTCTAAGACACCAAAATACTCCCAAAATTAAGTGGGTGACCCTGTTCTAGTCAACAGTCTAATACATATATATATATATTTTTTCTTTTTTTAATATTTTCCTTTATTTGTTTTTTTTTCTTTTTAACCTTTTTTCCCCTCTGAACTTCTTTTTATCCCCTTTCTCCCTCCTACAATTTGGGGTATCTTCTGATTTGGTTAAAGCACATTTTCCTGGGTCATTTGCCACCCCTTTACTAATTTATTTGCTCCTTCATATATTATTATCTGTACAAAATAACAAGATGGAAAGACTCACACACACACACATAAAAACAACAACAACAACAAAACAAAACAAACAAACAAACAAAAACAAAACAAGAGGCAGTACCAGGGAGATAATCTATACAGATATTGGTAATATGTCAGATCTAGAGTTCAGAATGATGATTCTCAAGTTTTTAGCCAGGCTCAAAAAAGACATGGAAGATATTAGAGAAACCCTCTCCAGAGAGGTAAAAGCCCTTTCTGGAGAAATAAAGAACTAAATCCAACCAAGTTGAAATTAAAAACAAAACAAAACAAAACAAAACAAAAAAAAAACACAAACTATCGATGAAGTGCAATAAAAAATGGAGGCTCTTACAGCTAGTATAAATGAGGCAGAAGAAAGAATTAGTGATGTAGAAGACCAAATGACAGAGAATAAAGAAGCTGAGCAAAAGAGAGACAAACAACTACTGGACCACGAGGAGAGAATTTGAGAGATAAGTGACACCATAAGATGAAACAACATTAGAATAATTGGGATTCCAGAAGAAGAAGAGAGAAGGGAGGAGAAGGTATATTGGAGGGGATTATTGTAGAGAATTTCCTTAATATGGTAAAGGGAACAAGCACCAAATCCAGGAGATGCAGAGTACTCCCCACAAAATCAATAAGAATAGATCCACAATCCATCATCTGATAGTAAAATTTACAAGTTTTAACGACAAAGAGAAAATCCTGAAAGCAGCCCAGGATAAGAAGTCTGTAACATACAATTGTAAAAATATCATATTGGCAGCAGACTTATCCACAGAGACCTGGCAAGCCAGAAAGAATGGGCATGATATACTCAGAGCACTAAATGAGAAAAACATGCAGCCAAGAATACTATATGTGCTGCCGAAGCGAGCACAGCAGCCAAAAATACTATATCCAGCAAAGCTATCATTGAAAATAGAAGGAGAGATAAAAAGCTTCTAGGACAAACAAAAAATGAAAGAATTTACAAACACCAAAACAGCTCTACAGGAAATATTGAAAAGGGTCCTCTAAGCAAAGAGAGACCCTAAAAATAGTAGATCAGAAAGGAACAGAAACAATACTCAGTAACAGTCACCTTACAGACAATACAATGGAACTATATCTCTCAATAGTTACCCTGAATGTAAATGGGCTAAAGGCCCCAATCAAAAAACATGAGGTATAAGAATGGATAAAAAAGCAAAACCCATCAATATGCTGCCTACTATAAACTCATTTTAGATCTGAACACACCTCCAGATTTAAATTGAGGGCGTGGGAAAAAAATTACCATGCTAATGGACATCAAAAAAAGCTGGGGCAGCAATCCTTATATCAGATTAATTAGATTTTCAGCAAAAACTATATATTCAGAACATTCCATCCCAAAGCAACGGAATACACATTTTTCTCTAGTGCACATAGAACATTCTCGAGAATAGATCACATTCTGGATCATACATCTGGTCTCAGCCAGTATCAAAATATTGGGATCATTCCCTGAATAAATTCAGACCACAATGCTCTGAAGCTAGAACTCAATCACAAGAGGAAATCTGAAAAAAAAAAAAAAAAAAAACCAAATACATGTAGACTAAAAAACATCGTTCTAAAGAATGAATGGGTCAACCAAGAAATTAAAGATGAATTGAAAAAAACGTAGGGAGACAAATGATAGCGAAAACACTTTGGTTCAAAATCTGTGGGACACAGCAAAGGCAGTCCTGAGAGTAAAATATATAGTGATGCAAGCCTTTCTCAAGAAACAAGAAAGGTCTCAAATACACAACCTAACCCTACACCTAAAGGAGCTTGAGAAAGAACAACAAAGAAAACCTAAACCCAGCAGGAGAAGAGGAATCATAAAGATCAGAGTAGAAATCAATGAAATAGAAACTAAAAAAACAATAGAGAAAATCAACAAAACTAGTAGCTAGTTCTTTGAAAGAATTAATAAGATTGATAAACCCCTGGCCAGACTTACCAAAAAGAAAAGAGAAAGGACCAAAATAAATAAAATCACGAAAGAAAGAGGAGAGATCACAACCAACACCAAAGAAATACAAACAATTATTGGAACATACTATGAGCAATTCTACGCCAACAAATTAGGCAATCTAGAAGAAATGGATACATTCCTAGAGACATATAAACTACCACAACTGAATCAGGAAGAAACAGAAAACCTGAACAGACCCATAACCAGTAAGGAGACTGAAACACTCATAAAAAATCTCCCAAAAAACAAGAGCCCAGGGCCAGACAGTTTCCTAGCGGAATTCTAAACATTTAAAGAAGAATTAATTCCTATTCTCCTGAAGCTATTCCAAAAAATAGGAATGGAAGGAAAACTTCCAAACTCATTTTATGAGGCCAGTTTCACCTTGATCCCCAAACGAGACAAGGATACCATCAAAACAGAGAATTATAGACCTTGATAGACACAGATGCGAAAATTCTCATCAAAATACTAGTCAATAGGATCCAACAGTACATTAAAAGGATTATTCACCACGACCATGTGGGATTTGTTCCAGGGCTACAAGGTTGATTCAACATCTGAAAATCAATCAATGTGATACAATACATTAATAAAAGAACAAGAACCATATTATAATCTCAATAGATGCTGAAAAAGCATTTAACAAAGTACAACATCCCTTCCAGATTAAAACTCTTCAAAGTGTAGGGATAGTGGGCACATACCTCAATATTATCAAAGCCATCTATGAAAACCCCACCACAAATATCATTCTCAATGGAGAAAAACAGAAAGCTTTTCTGCTAAGGTCAGGAACACGGCAAGGATATCCATTACCACCACTCCTATTCAACATAGTACTAGAAGTCCTAGCCTCATCAATCAGAAAACAAAAATAAATTATAAGTCACTCAAATTGACAAAGAAGGAGTCAAATTATCACTCTTTGCAGATGATATGATACTCTAGGTGGAAAACCCAAAAGGCTCCACTCCAAAACTGCTAGAACTTGTACAGGAATACAGTAAAGTGTCAGGATATAAAATCAATGCCCGGAAATCTGTTGCATTTCTTTACACCAACAACAAGACAGAAGAAAGAGAAATTACGGAGTCAATACCATTTACTATTGCACCCATAACCATAAGATACCTAGGAATAAACCTAACCAAAGAGGCAAAGAATATCTACTCAGAAAACTATAAAGTAGTCGTGAAAGAAATTGGGGAAGACATAAAGAAATGAAAAAATATATATATCCCATGCTCATGGATTAGAAGAAAAATACTGTGAAAATTACTATGCTACCTAAAGCAATCTATACATTTAATACAATCCCTATCAAAATCCTATCCATTTACTTCAAAGAAATGGCACAAATAATTCTAAAATTTTTATGAAACCAGAAAAGACCTTGAATAGCCAAAGGAATATTGAAAAAGAAAGCCAACGTTGGTGGCATCACAATTCTGGACTTCAAGCTATTACAAAGCTCTCACCATCAAGACAGTATGGTACTGGCACAAAAACAGACACATAGATCAATGGAGCAGAATAGAGAGCCCAGAAATAGACCCTCAACTCTATGGTCAAGTAATCTTTGACAAAGCAGGAAAAAATATCCAATGGAAAAAAGAGAGCCTCTTCAACAAAAGGTTTTGGGAAAATTGGACAGCTGAATGCAGAAAAATGAAATTGGACCATTTCCTTACACCACACATGAAAATAGACTCAAAATGGATGAAGGACCTCAATGTGAGAAAGGAATCCATCAAAATCCTTGAGGAGAACACAGGCAGCAACCTCTTCGACCTCAGCTGCAGCAACTTCTTCCTAGGAACAATACCAAAGGCAAGGGAAGCAAGGGCAAAATTTACTACTGGGACTTCATCAAGATCAAAAGCTTTTGCACAGCAAAGGAAACAGTTAACACACCGAAAGACAACTGACAGAATGGGAGAAAATGTTTGCAAACGACATATCAGATAAAGGGCTAGTATCCAAAATCTATTAAGAGTGAAGCAAACTCAACACCCAAAGAACAAATAATCCATTCAAGAAATGGGCAGAGGACATGAACAGACATTTCTGCAAAGAATACATCCAGATGGCCAAAAGATACATGAAAAAATGCTCCACATCACTCCTCATTAGGGAAATACAAATCAAAACCACAATGAGATACCACCTCACATCAGTCAGAATGGCTAAAATTAACAAGTCAGGAAATGACAGATGTTGGCAAGGATGCGGAGAAAGGGGAACCCTCCTACACTGTTGGTGGGAATGCAAGCTGGTGCAACCACTCTGGAAAACAGCATGGAGATTCCTCAAAAAGTTGAAAATAGAGCTACCCTATTACCCAGCAACTGCACTACTGGGTATTTACCCTAAAGATACAGAGTGATCCGAAGGAACACATGCACCCAGATGTTTATAGCAGCAATGTCCACAATAGCCAATCTATGGGAATCTATGGAAAGTACCTAGATGTCCATTAACAGATGAATGGATAAATAAGATATTATATGTATGTATAAACACACACACACACACACACACACACACACACACACACACACACACAATGGAATACTATGCAGTTCTCAAAAGAAATGAAATCTTGCCATTTGTGACAACATGGATGGAACTAGAGGGTATTATGCTTAGTGAGATAAGTCCATCAGAGAAGGACAATCATATGATCTCCCTGATATGTGGCATTGGAGATGCAACATGTGGGGTGTGTGGGTGAGGAAAAGAACAAATGAAAGAAAATGAGATCTGGACTGAAGCAAACCATAAGGGACTCTTAATCTCACAGATGAAACTGAGGGTTGCTGGGGGGATGGGGGTCGGGAGAGGGTGGTGGGGTTATGGACATTGGGGAGGGTATGTGCTATGGTGAGTACTGTGCAATGTGTAAACCTGGCTATTGACAGACCTGTACCCTTGGGGATAAAAATACATTATATGTTTATTAAAATGTTTTAAAAATAATTTAAAAAATTAAAAACACAAAATCCCAATGGCTTATTACTGGCACCATTTTAACAGATGAAGAAAATGAGTTTCTTATATTTAGCTATTGGAATAGAAAAAAAAAGTACATTAAAAAGACAATTTTTAGAAACATCATGATGGAGGATCTTCAAATGTATACATTTAACATATCCAGCCAACCAAATATATACATTTAACATATCCAAACAACCAAAGTGAACCAGGCACATTCTCTGGGTGTGCTCCTGAGAGACAATTACAACAAAATGGAAAGGAAATAAGCAGAATTAAGGACACTGGAATCTGACTGTTTCTCTTCTATTACTGCTTGAATAGTGGTATTAAAATCCTTTCTCTTACCTGACGTCAGATTCTACATCTGTCTAAGGAGGATCTGGGACTAGATGCATAAGATGGTGATTTATGTAACTCAGAGACCTCCTAAAAGGTCTAAGAGGTGTTTAATATGTTCTGGAATGCTATCAGTTGCCTGGGCCCATGTTTTATGATAACTGCTCCTTGATGAGTTGTACGAGATCACAGACTGTTTTGACTGTAGGGAATTTAAAATTAATGCTAAGCAGGCAAAAGGAGTTGCTAGCTGGAGTTAAAGTAGTGGTAGTAGAGTTGAGAATGGAAAGATTCATGAATATGTTTGAGTCAACAGAGAAATGAATGAAAATAAATTTAAATTCCCTTTAAATATACCCCAGAGGTATTTGTTTTGCATTTAAAACCACCTGAACTAGGGAGGGGGAAAGGTAATGTTACATCATCAAAGATAAAGATAACATACTAAAAAAAAACTAATTAAAATTTAAAAAGTCTTTCTAGAAATAGCATGCTTCCTCTGACGATGAAATAATCTTTGATACTCATTTATTTTTAAAGCCTTTAAATGCAATGTTTATTAAAACACTGTTAAATAGTCATTAAGTGAAGGGAATTGGTGAGCCTGGCTGTCATGGACTTCTCAAGGACTGGTTCTATGAGCTGCCAGGACCACGTAGGGATCAGCACATCTGGCTGGGCAAACTAGGTGCAGTAAGACCCCTCACACCTTCAGGGAAACATCTGTAACTGCAATCATGACAAATATGTCATTAATCTTACTGGTTATTACATGTTAACTGCATTAACTGCATCATTTACTTATATATAAAAGATTATGACTCTAATGCAATAGAAACTTTTGGAACAAAATGGGTTGTACAATAAAATAAAACCATGCATAATCTAATGGACTATATGTCTTTGAATAAGAAGTTTAAGACTTCAGATCACATGCTGATATCGAACGAATCCAAAAATTTCTGATGACATTAACATTCTAAGAACAGTACCTAAAATCAAATCCCCCCCATAGGGTCTTTCACTATATTTTGATTGTGGACATTTTTCATCGTACACAAGAGCCAGGATAATGAATGATTGAACTTGGATTCATAGATTAAGTATCAAACATTGCCAATCTTATCTATTCTGCACTCACACTCATTTTTTTTTCTAGAGTCTTTAAAAGCAAATCTCAGAAATCATGATAATTTCTATGTCAAATAACATTCTGAAAATATACACTTTATAAGGAAACTGTGGGAAAAGCAAAGAAAATGTTTTGTCAGCAAGACAGGATTGAGAGTCCAGAAAGAGAGATGGAAAGTCTCATCTGTGGTTGTTTGCTTAAACATCAAAAAGCCATAAAGAGGGATGGAATGTATCATCTGGGGCTGTTTCCCAGAGAGGGAAATGGCTGATGGTCTAGTGGGGAGAAAGCTGCTGATAGCTATTTTTCAGCTTTCTGTCACTTGCTCTCATTTACCCACAGGTAGAGTTAAATGGAGATTTGCATTTCATGGAGAGGAACCCAGGTTTGCTTGATGAATGAGGCCCAGCTCGAAGGCCCTGAGAATGGCTGGAAGCTTGGTGAGGGACAGTGGATAATAGGCTCTGGGGAAGGTTCTTGTTGTCAGTTATAAACAGATAAGATTGCAACCCAACCTACCCACCAGACATCCGGTGGAACTCTTGACTCCCTTTGGGGTGACAGAAAGGGTGTGTGTGGGGTGCCTGGGTGGCTCAGTGGGTTAAAGCCTCTGCCTTCAGCTTAGCTCATGATCCCAGAATCCTGGGATTGAGCCCCGAATCGGGCTCTCTGCTTGGCAAGGAGCCTGCTTCCCTTTCTCTCTCTTTCTGCTTACCACTCTGCCTACTTCTGATCTCTGTCAAATAAATAAATTAATTAATAATAAAAAAAAGAAAGTGTGTGGGAATTGGGACATCCTGTCCCAGGATGGAGGACCACCCCACCATTGTGTGATGAGAACTACAAACAATCTCTCAAGGAAATGTCCTGCAACAAGTCAGGTGTAAAATAATTATGTGAGTGTGGCAAAAGCACTAGTTTTCAATGGGTACTGCCTATTGGAGTCTATGGGAAGCTCTGATTCCACTTAAAGCCATACCTCAAGGACTCCTACTCAGAACTTTTGGGCAGAGCCCAGCATCAGGATTGTTTAGCTTGTTCAGGGGACTCAAAGAATGTGATTCTGTTGTTTCTGTTCTAGGTACCTATATGCTCCCAGGTCTTGAAGTGCTCCTTTCTTGTCCTTCCATTTTTGCCTTATAGCACAGTGCCTGATCTCCAGCACCACACAATCTGGTATTGTTTGTATCAATACAAGAATAAATGGATAATCATACCTCCAACAATTTTTCAGGGAGGAAATTGCGAACTCCAATGTTAAGAAGATTGTTTGATGATATGTGACTAAGTAATGGCTACTGGAGGCTTGAAACCAGACTCATCTGATCTACACTCTTGTTTGTTTCAAGTTGCTTTAAAATTGCTGTTTAATGTAGACCAAGCAAACTATGCTCACTGAGCCACACGGATTGTAATATTTTATTGCCATCCATTCTTATGGCATAGGCATGAATTTCTCCAGTTTCTAGGTTAGAAAAATTAGGTTTCAAGACTTGAGGATTTGTTCCACGTGCCTCACAGCAGTGGCCCACGTGGTGAAAATTGAGCTAACACTTTCAAACATGACAGCATGTTGCCATCCCCAGGTAGGGAAGAAGGGCTTCAGCATGGGGAGAGTTAGAAAGACTAGATGGAAAGTTATTGCCCCAGTTCTGCAGGTAAGGGAGGGGTTTAGAGAACAGAAAGTGTTTACACACACAGGACATTTCCAGGACAGTTACAGGGTGTGGGCTGTGGGGGGATACTGTTGAGAGCACTGCCAGCTAGAGGGAAGGAGGTCTTATGGGGATGACAACCAGGACACCAGGGTCCTTCAGGGATGGGGGAGAAACTGCTGGAGGAGGAGTTGTGTGTGGAGCCAGGTGATGCAGAAGGAGCTATATTACAGAGAGGCCAGACCATGGGGAACCTCTTGGCTGTGTATGCCAGAAGTCATGAAGACCTGACAAGGGATCAACAGGGAATTAGGAGAAAAGAATAAACTCTAAACATACTCAACAAGAAATATTAATTTTCTTTAATTTTGAAAAATGTAATATATTCCATTGTTAGGGTTAGGGTGACCAGTGATGCAGATGGAAAATAATTGCACTAAGAATAGAGACTTATGAAGAGTAGACTTTCTTCATTCTCCAAAGGAAGAGAAGAGCCAGACAGCGAGAGAAATATCAGCCCTGAGTTTCTATCAGGCTGGGCCTTTTACATGGTTTTTAAGGGTGTGAGACGGTTGTAGCTGTGCCCATTGGGTGATGAATTTATTCCTGTCTAGGTAGAGCAGGAGGTGGCAGGTTTTTCGAGGTGCTCTGACTCGGATGTGGGCTATGGTCAGTCTAGAGAAGAATTTATTTTGTAGTTGGGGTCTACTATCTGAGGTTGTAAGGCACTATGATGTAGCAAACAAAGAGTTAGGATCAAGTGCACACACTGGTGAGTGTCACCAATTATCAACACAGTGAAAAGACAGAATGGAATAAGATATTTGCAAACTATCTATCTGAAAAAGGTTTAATATCCAAATTATTAAAAATATCCAAATTATTAAAGAGCTCATACAACTCAATAACACAAAAACAAATAGCAGTCACAAGATCAGTAGTGTTCAAAATAGACATATTTCCAAAGATAACACCAAGATGCCCAACAAATACATAAAGAGATGTTCATCAGCACATGTCATCAGGGAAATGCAAATAAAACCCCAAAGATATGGCACTTGAAACTGTCAGAATGGCTGGTATTAAAACAAAACAAAACAAAACAAAACAAAACTGAAATAACGATACTTGGTCAAAATGTAGAGGGAATGGAACCTGTGCTTTGTTGGTGGTATTGTAAATGGATGTAGCCATTATGGAAAACATCAAATTTTCTCAATAATTTCAGCATAGTGTCACCTGGATGTCTTCATCAGGAGAGTGTGTGACTCTTGATCTCAGTGTCGTGTGTTCAAGACTAATGTTGAGTGCATGGATTGCTTCAGTAAAAAATAATTTCAAAGTAGAAAGATCATATAATCAATTCCCCTCCTAGGTATTAAAAGCAAAGAAACTGAAATTGCTAACTCATGAAGACACCTGTATTCATTGTCACTTTATTAATAATAACAAAGGGGGCTTACTAAGTGAAATAAATCAGGAAGAGAAAGATAAATAGTACATTCGTTCACAAATAAGAGAAACTTAAATCCAACCATAAAACCAGAAAACAAAATATAAGAAAAAATATATAACTCCAACTTATAGATACTGAGAACGTAGATAGAATTTGCCAAGGCGAGGGACAAGAAGTGAATAAAATAGGTAAGAAGATAGAAAATAACAACAAAAAAAGATTATCAGGGCACCTGATTGACAAAGTCATTTGGGCAGCTGCCTTCAGCTCAGGTCATAATCTCAGGTTTCTGG
Source organism: Taxidea taxus jeffersonii (assembly GCA_003697995.1). NCBI lineage: Eukaryota > Metazoa > Chordata > Mammalia > Carnivora > Mustelidae > Taxidea > Taxidea taxus. Next base: position 31,361 of record ML094222.1, read on the forward strand.
GGTGGGTCCCTGGATCAGGCTCTCTACTCATCAGAGAGTCTGTTTCTGCCTCTTCCTCTGCCCCTCTCACCCTGTATCTGTGTGTGCTTCCTCAATATTTCTCTCAAATAAATAAATAAAATCTTTAAGAATAAAAGAGTATATCAAGAGGGAAATTGGAAAAGTAAAAATGAAACAAGATGGGATCTGGAGGGAGACAAACCAAAAGAGACTCTTAATGTTATAAAACAAACTGAGAGGGGTGAGGGGGAAAGGGGGTTGGGAGAGGGTGGTGGTATTACATTATATGCTTAAATAAAAATAAAATATAAAAAAGAGGGAAATTGGAGAGTAAATAGGACTTCAGTCTATTAACTTCTGGATATCTGTACTTGGTAAGGAATCTCAAAGTTGAACCTGTAATAGTCCCTTCAGGCCAGAAGCCATGTCAAGTACTTGTCATCAGACATGCCTGCAATACCTATCGATTTGGGTGAATTCCTCTTCCTGAGGTTCCCAATGCATCCTGAGTTTCCTGCACCTGCCAGGAAGTGACATTCCTTACTCACCTGGTGAGGATTCTGGGAACTCTGTAAACAAGGTATCAGGCCAACAGTTTCAAGGGACTTTATGGCTCCAGGTTTTATAAGGTCAACTTAGTTCATTTAAGCTGTCTGGTCATATCTGAGTCTTTCTCAAATATGACATTCCAGTCTAAGCCTTGGTAAAATAACCAGTGTTTCCAATGGTGTCCTGTTACAAGGAGAACAGATTCTTATTGAACTTATGCAAATGACTGATTGTCATGGAAGAAAGAATACTTACTGAGACCTTTTGAGTTTCAGAGGGTTCAGATAGAAAAGTTTGAATGCTTTGATTTGTTTACAAATGAATATTTTTACATTTCTCTAAATCATAGACATCTTAAGAAAAAAAAAAGTTTTCTTAGTCTACAAGAGCAAACATTAGAGAACCAGCAATGTTTAAAATAACATATATAACATTGTAATCTAGTTCATTTTGCCCCATGTTACTAATTCTGGTTTATTCTGAATGCAGCTTTTACTTAGTTCTGGAAATTCTTACCCATTTCAGTTCTAGGATTTTTAACATATCAAATACCTGTATTTGTCCTGAAAGTCCTTTATATGAATCTCCTTTAAGGCAAAACTTATTTTACAAGAGAATTAAAACAATTATAATTGACAATAACTCAGAACAGATATGGTTAAAGAGCTGAGGAGATGAGAGTTTACAATTTAACTGGTAAGAAAATCAGGTTATGTCTGTGACACATAACATTTCAATAATTACAATATCAAGTGATATACTTATCAAAAGGTTAAAACTTTAGGAAATGCATGAATCTCTACAATAGTTATAGCATTTACCCAAATGTAACCCAAGGTTTATCACTGGTTCAGCAGTACTTCCTGAGTAACTTGGCATACCAAGAAAAAGCCTTGAATCAAAGAGATCTCATTTACAATTTAAATCTTGTTGACAATTGCTAAATAAGTTTTAAAGCACATACTTAAATAGAATCATGGATGTTTAAGATATGATAAAACAAAACATAGAAATCGGTTTCTCTGGGCAGGCAAAGAAAAAAACATTTATATTCTCTTTTTAACAGCATATCAATTAATCTAAGAAAACTGTCTTTTTGAACAGAGAGAAAGCAGATTTTTTTTTTATACCAGTGTCGTTTTAGTTTAAATAATAGTCAAAATTTACTTGAGTGAATCACCAATATAGATTTGCCATGACACAGGAATTTAGTCTTCCTTCCTTAAATACTATGCCTCATTTGAACATAAACATTTTACAGGAAAATATTTATTAATCTTTTTTTTTTCCTTTTTGTGAATATCCATCAAAGCTGATCTAAATGGTCAAATTTTCAACATATTACATTGTTTTCTTTTAAACCTATAAACCAAGGCAAATAAAATTCACTTTCCCCAAGCCTTCTACAACTTACCATATACCCTCAAGTTTAGTTTTTATTATCTCCTTTTATGTTCTGGTGCAACAAGACATTTTTACTTTAAGACAAAACTACTTACTCTCTTAGGCCCTCTTTTTTGGGTGTGTACATTTTTTTTTCTTTTAAACTTGCTATCAGTCATCAGTCAACAGCCTTCCCTCTGGTTTTTCAGACAATAGTAAAACTTTTAATAAAAACCTTATGTCATTTTTTATTTGTTTGTTTGTAGTCTAGAATACATGGTATCATTTCATTTATATTTACCGCTTTGATGTGCTACATTGTTTTTCTTTTTATTTAAGCTTTATTTAAACATATAACGTAACCCCACCACCCACTCCCAACCCCTCTCCCCACCACCCCCCTCAGTTTGTTTTATGACATTAAGAGTCTCTTTTGGTTTGTCTCCCTCCCGATCCCATCTTGTTTCATTTTTTTCTTTTCCTACCACCTTAATTCCCACCCCCATTGCATCTCCACTTCCTCATATCAGGGAGATCATGTGATAGTTGTCTTTCTCCAGATGACTTATTTCGCTAAGCATAATACGCTCTAGTTCCATCCATGTCATCGCAAATGGTAAGATTTCATTTCTTTTGATGGCTGCATAGTATTTCATTGTATATATATATATATATATATATATATATATAT
>ML094224.1:0-27457 GCA_003697995.1 Taxidea taxus jeffersonii
AAAATCTACAAAGAGCTTAGCAAACTCAACACCCAAAGAACAAATAATCCAATCAAGAAATGGGCAGAGGACATGAACAGACATTTCTGCAAAGAAGACATCCAGATGGCCAACAGACACATGAAAAAGTGCTCCACATCACTGGGCATCAGGGAAATACAAATCAAAACCACAATGAGATACCACCTCACACCAGTCAGAATGGCTAAAATGAACAAGTCAGGAAATGACAGATGCTGGCGAGGATGTGGAGAAAGGGGAACCCTCCTACACTGTTGGTGGGAATGCAAGCTGGTGCAACCACTCTGGAAAACAGCATGGAGGTTCCTCAAAAAATTGAAAATAGAGCTACCTTATGACCCAGCAATTGCACTACTGGGTATTTACCCTAAAGATACAAACGTAGTGATCCAAAGGGGCACGTGCACCCGAATGTTTATAGCAGCAATGTCCACAATAGCCAAATTATGGAAAGAACCTAGATGTCCATCAACAGATGAATGGATAAAGAAGGTGTGGTATATATATATACAATGGAATACTATGCAGCCATTAAAAGAAATGAAATCTTACCATTTGCGATGACATGGATGGAACTAGAGCGTATTATGCTTAGCGAAATAAGTCAACTGGAGAAAGACAACTATCACATGATCTCCCTGATATGAGGAAGTGGAGATGCAACGGGGGTGGGGGTTAAGGTGGTAGGAAAAGAAAAAATGAAACAAGATGGGATTGGGAGGGAGACAAACCAAAAGAGACTCTTAATGTCATAAAACAAACTGAGGGGTGTGGGGGGGAGAGGGGCTGGGAGAGGGTGGTGGGGTTACATTATATGTTTAAATAAAAAAGCTTAAAGAAAAAAAAGAATCATGGATATAAATATATAAATATTATATACAAAAGTACTAAAACCTTTAGGAAATAATCATAGGAGAAAGTCCTCAGAATCTAAGGCCAAACAAAGCATTCCTAGACTTGACAGCAAAAATATGACCCATGAAAGGAAAATTTGATAAATTGGACAGTATCAAAATTTAAAAGTTTTCTCAGCCAACTCATTGTTAAGGGGATGAAACACATGGTACAGATCAGGAGTAATCATTTGCAAACCATATATTAAATAATTCATATCTAGAATTTAAAAAGAGTTCCCCCAAACACAACAGTTAAAAAAATCAATCTAATTACAAAATGTGCAAAAGATAAAAATGGGTATTTCACCAAAGAGGATATAGTAATGACAAAAGCTATCAGAATGGCCAGAATAAAATATCGTGACAACATCAACTGCTGATGAGAATGTAGAGGAACTTGGCCCCTCATACATTGGTAAGAGGGGTGTAAAGTGGTCTAACAACTCTGGCAAACAAGCAGTTTCTTATAAAACTAAGCATGCATCTACCATACAAGCCAGAAACTGCATTTTGGGGAATTTATAACAGAGAAGCAAGAAGTTCAGTTTACACAAAAAGCTAAACATAACCATTTTAGTAGGTTTTGAAAAAAATAATAGCCAATAATTGGAAGCAACCAAGGTGTTTGTTAATGGGTATATGGATAAACAAACTGTGGTGCCTCTGTGCCATGGTGTACTACTCAGCAATAAAAACACCAAATTATAGAAACATGAAACAATGGGCAATATTCAGGGAATTATGCTGAATGAAATAAGCCAGCCATGAGAAGTCACATACTGTTAGATTCTATGTACGTAACATTTTTGAAATGACAGAATTATAGAAATGGAGAACAGATCAGTGGTTGCCAGAGGTCAAGGATGGGGAAAGGGGTGCAGAAATGAGTATGGCATCAGGAAATGTCCTATGGAGACAGATCGGTTTTGTATCAATGTCAGTACCGTGGTTTTGATATTATTTTATAGTTTTGCAAGATGTTACCATGGGGTACATGGGAAAGTGGGTAAAGGGTATATTGGATTTTTTCATACTATTATTATTTTATTATTATTATTATTAATTATTACTTAAAGAGAGAGAGAAAGAAAACACATGAGTGGGAGGGGCAGAGAGAAGGGGAGAGTATCTTAAGCAGGCTCCAGCTCAAAGCATAGCCTAACGTGGGGCTTGATCTCAGGACTCTGAGATCATAACCTGAACAAAAATCAAGAGCTGGATGCTTAACTGACTGAGCCACCTAGATGCCCCAGGACTTTTTCATATTTATTAGACTTGCATGCCAATCTGCTGTTATTTTAAGACAAAAAGCTTTATTTATAAATACAATTGGTTTTTTGTGCAGTAACCTTGAGTCCTGGGACATTGCTAAATTCACCTACTAGTTCTATTAGATATTTTGTAGATTCCTTAGGACTTCCTATGTAAATAATCATGTCATCTGCAAATAGAGACAGTTTCGCATTCTCCTTTCCCATCTTTATACCTTTTATTTTTATCTTGTTTTATTGCAATGGCTAGGACTTTCAAGACAGTGTTGAATAGTTTTTGTGAGAGTAGGCATCTTTGTCTTCTTCCCAATATTAATAACAAAGTAATCAGTGTTTTAGCAATGAATAAGATGTTAGCTATAGGTTCTTTGTAGCTACCTTTTATCAAATTAATGATGTTCTCTTCTCTTCTATTTATAATGAATTAGTGTTTAATTTTGTCAAAAGGTTGCATCCATCAAAATAATTTCTTTTCTCCTTTGTTCTCTCAGTGTACTGAATAAATGCATTCTTGCATTCTTGGGATAAATCATACTTTTAATGATATATTATCTTCATATGTCCATGGATTTGATTTTGTGTGTTGTATGTGTTGTTCAGATATTTCAATTTTTTGGTAATGCTTTCTTTTTTAATTTTTAAATTTTTTATTAACATATAATGTATTATTTGTTTCAGAGATACTGGCCTGTGATTCCTCAGTCTTACATGATTCACGGCACTCACCATAGCAATACCCTCCCCAATATCCATCAACCTGCCAAGCCACCCCTCTCATACCCCTCCCCTCCAGCGACCCTCAGTTTGTTTCCTGAGATTAAGAGTATTTTATGGTTTGTCTTCCTCTCTGGTTTTGTCTTGTTTGATTTTCCTTCCATTTCCCATGGATTTGATTTTTAATATTTTTTGTTTTTATTTCTAATATTTATTTTACTGTTGTTCATTGTTTCATTTTATCATAATTTATTTACAAAAATTGGCAGGAATGCCTTTGGCATCAATTTATTTCTTCATTTCCTTTCTTTTTCTTTTTGATATTTTTAATGAACTATAATAAACATATAAAAGTGAAAGGAACTATATATATAACTCAAATTACCACAAAGAAAATATCTGTGTAGCCATTACCATGATCAAGAAGTGGAATATTATAAGATCACTGGAAACTCCCAGTAGGTCCCCTCTCAATTATGACCTCTTCATTTCATGAGATTTATTCTTTCATTTCATTTCATATATTCTTTTTTCATTTTGATTTTTAATATTTTGTTAAAGAGTTTGGTACATATATTTATGGGGAATATTTATCTGTACTGCTCATTTATTTATACTGTGATTGCAGGTTTTGGTTTTAGAGTTAAGCTTGCCTCATAAAATGAGTTTGGATGTGTGCCTTCTTCTATTATGTGAGTGTATAAATGTCATTCCTTAATATTTGATAGGATTCACAATGAAATCAAGTGGCCCTGGAGTTTCATTGTAGAGAGGTTTTTGATACTTCATGTTTTAAGATAGATTTAGGACTATTGAAATTTTCATCTATCAGGTTCAACTTCAGTTTTGCTAAGTTATATTACACTCTGCCAAATTTATTGGCAAAAAGTTATTTATAATATCTTCTTAGTACCTTTCTTTTCACAGTTTTGTTGAGGTTCAATTTATATACCCTAAAATTCACTCAATATATGTGAAACAATTCAATTATTTCATTAGATTTATACAGTTGTGCTGCCATTATGACAATCCAGTTTTAGAATATTTTTATCTCCCTAAAAACCGAGGTCCCTTGTGTTCATTATAATCTTACCTGTTTTATATAATCCTAAATTATTGTTAACCCTAATCTTGGAGAACTACTGATCAGCTTTCTGTCTCTAAAAATTTACCTTTTTACTAGGTTTTTCATATGAATAGAATCATATGTATGTAGTGTCTCTGTATTGCTTCTTTCATTTAACATATTATTGAAATTAATCCAGGTTATAACATGAATCAGCAATTCATTGTTTAAACTACCAAAAAACTTTCCACTGTATGTATAAACTACATTATTTTTACCCATTCACCAAATGGCATATACTAGTAATGTTGCCAGTTTTGGCCTATTGTGAACAATGTTATTATGAACATTGCTGTACATATTTTGAGTATATGATTTTTTATTTCTCTTGGGTAGATGCCTATGAGTGGAATTGCTCAGTCACATTATAATTTTAAGCTAACTACAAAAGAAATTGCCACATTGCTTTCCAAAATGAATGTACCATTTTACTCATCAGTAATTCATGAATGTTCTAATTTCTCCACATCTGTATTAATACTTGCTATGGTCTGTCCTTTTATTAATATACATTCTAGAGGATGCATATCATTATTTTTTCCTTTTTTATTATGTTTAATTAGCCAACATATAGTACATTATTAATTTTTGATGTCTTCAATGATTCATTAGTTTTGTATAAAAACCAGTCCTTACTACCACACGTGCCCTCCTTGATACCTATCACCTAGCTACCCCATCCTCCCACCCACTCCCTTCTGTAACACTCAGTTTGGTTCCCAGAGTCCAGAGTCTCTCATGGTTTGTCTTCCTGGCTGATTTCCTCCTATTTAATTTTCCCTCCCTTCCCCTGTGATACTCCGTGCTATTCCTTATGTTCCACATGTGAGTGAAACTACATAATTGTCTTTGTCTGCTTGACTTATTTCACTTAGCATAATCCCTTCCAATTCCAACAATGTCAATGCAAATGGTGGGTATTCATCCTTTCTGATGGCTGAGTAATATTGCACTGTGTATATGGACCACATCTTCTTTATCCATTCATCTGCTGAAGGCATCTCAGCTCCTTCCACAGTTTGGCTGTTGTGGACATTGCTGCTATGAACATTAGGGTGCATGTGCCCCTTCTTTTCACTACATCTGTATCTTTGGGGTAAATACTTAGTAGTGCAATTGCTGGGTCATAGGGTAGCTCTATTTTTAATGTCTTGAGGAACATCCATGCTGTTCTCTAGAGTGGCTATGGCAGCTTGCATTCCCACCAACAGTGTAAGAAGGTTTCCCTTTCTTTATATCCTTGCCAATACTTGTTGTTTCCTATCTTGTTAATTTTGGCCTTTCTAACTGGTGTAAGGTGGTATCTCATTGTAGTTTGGATTTGTATTTCTCTGGAGGCTAGTGATGTTGAACATTTTTTCATGTGTCTGTTAGCCATTTGTATGTCTTCTTTGGAGAAGTGTATGTTCATGTCTTCTGCCCATTTTTTTTATTTGATTATTTGGTTTTTTTTTTTTTTTTGGTGGGTAATGAGTTTGAGATGTTCTTTATAGATATTGGATATGAGCCCTTTATCTGTAATGTCATTTACAGAATGTCTCCCATTCTGTGGGTTACCTCTTTGTTTTGTTGACTGTTTCCTTTGCTGTGCAGAAGCTTTGTATCTTGATGAAGTCCCAATAGTTCATTTTTGCTTTTGTTTTCCCTGCCTTTGGAAATGTGTCCTGAAAGAAGTTGCTGAGGCCAATGTTGAAGGTGTTACTACCTATGTTCTCCTCTAGGATGTTGGTGGACTCCTGTCTCACACTGAGGTCTTTGATCCATTTTGAGTTTATCTTTGTGTGTGGTGTAAGTGAATGGTCTGGTTTCATTCTTCTGCATGTGGCTGTCCAATTTTCCCAGCACCATTTATTGAAGAGACTGTCTTTTTTCCATTGGATATTCTTTCCTGATTTGTTAAAGTTTAGTTGACCATAGAGTTGAGGGTTGGTTTCTGGAGTCTCTATTCTGTTGATCTATTCCATTGATCTATATGTCTGTTTTTGTGCCAATACCATGCTGTCTTAATGATCACAGCTTTGTAATATAGCTGGAAGTCAGGCAACATGATGCCCCTAGCTTTGGTTTTCTTTTTCAACAATCCTCTGGAAATTCAGGGTCTTTTCTGGTTCCATACAGATTTTAGGATTTTTTGTTCCAGCTTTGTAAAAAAATGTCAATGGTATTTTGTTAGGGATTGCACTGAAAGTGTGGATTGCTCTGGACAACATAGACATTTTCACAATGTTTATTCTTCCAATCCATGAGTATGGAATGTTTTTCCATCTCTTTGTGTCTTCCTCATTTTTTTTCCATAAATTTTCTATCATTTCTGAGTACAGATCCTTTACCTCTTTGGCTAGGTTTATTCCTAGGTATTTAGTGGTTTTTGGTGCAATAGTGAATGGGATTGATTTCTTAATTTCTCTTTCTGCAGTCATATTTTTAGTGTATAGAAATGAAGCTGATTCTGTGCATTGATTTTGTATCCTGCTATGTTGCTGAATTGCTGTATGAGTTCTAGTAACTTGGGAGTGGAGTCTTTGGTTTTCCACATGAAGTATCATGTCATCTGTGAAGAGACTTTGACTTCTTCTTTGCCAGTTTGAATGCCTTTCATTTCTTTTTGTTGTCTGATTGCTAAGGCTAGGACTTCTAGTACTATGTTGAACAAAAGTGGTGAGAGTGGGCATCCTTGTTGTGTTCCTGAGCTTAAGGGAAAAGCTTGAAAATGATGCTCACTGTGGACTTTTTGTAGATAGCTTTTATGATATTGGGGTATGTTCTCTCTATCCCTGCACTCTGAAGAGTTTTAATCAGGAAAGGATGTTGTATTTTGTTAAATGCTTGTTCTGCATCAGTTGGGAGGATCATGTGGTTCTTGTCTCTTCTTTTGTTAATGTGGTTTATTGTGTTGATTGATTTGCAGATGTTGAACCACCCTTGCATCTGAGGAATAAACCCCACCTGGTCATGGTGAATAATCCTTTCAATGTACTGTTAGATCCCATTGGTTAGGATCTTACCATGTTCATCAGGGATCCATGTTCATCAGAGATATTGGTCTTAATTCTTTTTGATGGGATCTTTGCCTGTCGTTTTGGGATCAGGGTAATATTGGCCTCATAGAAAGAGTTTGGAAGTTTTCCTTCTATTTTTATTTTTTGAAACAGCTTCAGTAAAATAGATATGATTTTTTCTTTAAATGTTTGGCAGAATTCCCCTGGGAAGCTATCTGGCCCTAGACTCTTCTTTGTTGGGAGATTTTTGATTACTGCTTCAACTTCGTCACTGGTTATTGGTCTATTCAGATTGTCTATTTCTTCCCATTTCAGTCTTGGTATTTTATAAATGTCCAGAAATGCATACATTTCTTCCAGGTTGTTTTATTTGTTAGCGTATAGTTGATGGTAATAATTTTTAGATTTTTAAAAAAGATTTTATTTATTTATTTTACAGAGAGAGAGGGAGAGAGAGCAAGCAAGCACAGGCAGATGGAGTGGCAGGCAGAGGCAGAGGGAGAAGCAGGCTCCCTGCTGAGCAAGGAGCCCGATGTGGGACTTGATCCCAGGACACTGGGATCATGACCTGAGCCGAAGGCAGCTGCTTAACCAACTGAGCCACCCAGGTGTCCCTAATTTTTAGATTTTTATTTATTTATTTGACAGACAGAGATCACAAGTAGGCAGAGAGTCAGGCAGAGAGAGAAGGGGAAGCAGGCCCCCTGCTGAGTGGAGAGCCCGATGTGGGGCTGGATCCCAGGAACCTGGGATCATGACCTGAGTTGAAGGCAGAGGCTTTAACCCACTGAGCCACCCAGGTCCCCCTGATGGTAATAATTTTTAATAATTGTTTCTATTTTCTTGGTGTTAGTCATGATCTCTTCCTTTTTATTCATGATTTTATTGATTTGGGTTCTTTCTCTTTTCTTTTGGGTAAATCTGGCCAGAGGTTATTTGATCTTATTAATTCTTTCAAAGAACAAGTTTCTAGTTTCATTGATCTGTTTTACTGTTCTTTTGGTTTCTGTTTCATTGATTTCTGCTCTAATCTTTATTATTTCTCTTCTACTGCTTGGTCCAAAGAAGACATACAAGTGGCTAACAGACACATGAAAAAATGTTCAACATCACTAGCCATCAGAGAAATACAAATCAAAACCTTACACCAATTATAATGACAAGAATTAACAAAGCAGGAAACAACAAATGTTGGTGAGGGTATGGAGAAAGGGGAACCCTCATACACTGTTGGTGGGAATGCAAGTTGGTACAGCCACTTTAGAAAACAGTGTGGAAGTACCTGAAGACATTGAAAATAGAGTTACCCAATGACCCAGCAATTGCACTACTAAGTATTTACCCCAAAGATACAGATGTAGTGAAAAGAAGGGGCATATGCACCCCAATGTTCATAGCAGCAATGTCCACAACAGCCAAACTGTGGAAAGAGCTAAGATACCCTTCAACAGATGAATGGATAAAGAAAATGTGGTCCATATACACAATGGAATATTACTCAGCCATCAGAAAGTATGAATACCCACCATTTGCATCGACATGGTTGGAATTGGAAGGGATTATGCTAAGTGAAATAAGTCAAGTGGAGGAAGACAATTATCATATGGTTTCACTCATGTGTAGAACATAAAGAATAGCACAGAGGACCATAGATTAAGGGAGGGAAAACTGAAGGGGAAGAAATCAGCAAGGGAGACATACCATGAGAGACTCTTGGAGACAAACTGAGGATTTCAGAGGAGAGGGGATGAGAGCATGGGGTAGCGAGGTGATGGGTACTAAGAAGGGCACATGTTGTGATGAGGACTTAGTGTTATATGCAAGTAATGAATCCTTGAGCACTTTATCAACAACTAATGATGTTCTATATGTTGGCTAACTGAAAAGAATAAAAAAATTTAAAACACATTATTTTGGGGACGTCTAGATAGCTCATGATCTCAGAGTTGTGGGATAGAGCCCCATGTCAGGCTCCATGCTCAGCAGAGAGTCTGCTGGAGATTCTCTGCCCTCTCCCTCTGCTTGTCTCCCACCATTCATGCATTGTCTCTCTCTCTGTCCCTCTCTCTCAAATAAATAAATCTTAAAAAAATAAAAACCACTATTTTGTGTGGGAAAAAAATCAGATACAGAAGTACTTTCTGTCTTATTACATGCATATGAAGTTCCAGAGCTGACAAGATTAACCTATTATAGGAAAAAAGTCAGAACAATGTTGCCTTGGGAGGGATCAGACAAAGACTGACTGGGTTAGGGAATGAGAGAATTCTGGGGTAATGGTAATGTTTTTTATTTTGAAAGTTATTGAAGTCACACACCTATATGCATTTGTAAAACCTCTTCAAGTGTGGATTTAAGGCTTTTGCACTTCATTGTATACAAAATTTATGTCAAAAGAAAATCTATAAGCAAATATTTAACTCTAATTAATGATATGCATTCTGAAGGATTTAGAAATGAGTGTATTGATGTTTGCAATTTTCCTTGCACTGTGTCAAGCAATAAGTTGGGTTTCTGGATGGAGATGGAGTCTGATAGATATGCGATAAAGGAAGTATAGTAAAATGTTAATGATAGAATTTATGTTGTGGAATTTTAATTCCATGAAAATATGTTCAACATTGTTCTGAAAATTATGAAGATTTTTATAATAAAAATTTTGTGAAAACACAGTTATTACATGATTTTAATTGACCAGTAATCATAAAACATCAAAGAAATAATAATGCTCAGTATCATCACTTTATTAAAACAAAGTACATTTTGGACATATTACTATTAAAACAAATTAAAATAAATATTTGACACCAAAAAAATGGTCAAGCTGGAATTAAGAAAACACATAAGCCATGAAATGTTTACTAGCAGGATGTCAAAGGCTTGGTGTCAAAGTGGCTGGAGGTGAGAATGTTTGAAATTGGTAGAAACTTAAGTGGTAGCCAAAGACATTATGGCTATTGGGTGACGTTCAGTTGTTACCAAGCTACTGGTATGTGTGGCCTGGTTGACCTTTCCTGAGAAAGAAATAACTTCATGGGACAAAATAATGGGCAGATTCCATGAGACAATGCTGAATTGGTAACAGATATTCAAAAGGATAAAGTAGGGCTAGATTAGCACATAAGGGAGCAAAGACTGTAGCTGTTTGATACCACTATCAGGATCTTGACATCATGTCTCAGAATCCCAAAGAGGTCACATTGCAAAGACAAGAAACTCCAACCCGTGGAGATTCCCACATCCTAGAAAAGCAAGTTCCATGCCCCCTGCCAGATATGCTTTTTCCTTACTTGGCATGTTCTACAGTACTGGTTCTTAACTAAGGGAGTTCCATCTATAAGGATGTGTTTGGAAAATTGTGGGGACATTTTGGTTGTCACAATGTTTGGGAGGTGCTACTGACATTTAGTGGATGGAGGCCAGTGATGCTAGTTCTGAAATGCATGGGATAATGCTGTATAACAAACAATTATCCTGTATCCCACACAGTTTTCACAATATTTCAGTGAATCTTAATAATATAGGTGAGAAAAACTGTTTATAATTATCTGAATTTTGTCTTATCTCAACAGTAGTTTTTATCGTACTGTTTTCCTGTTATTTATCTTTTCCTTTCTTATATGTAATGACTCCCAATCCTCTTGCTTTCTTTAACTATAAACTTATTCATTTTAAGTTGGTACAATCATGTATTTCATTATGTTGTCTGATGTAGTCATGTCCTTGCATTTATGTATTGAAATGAATATCATTTTATTATAAATTACTTTTTTGAAATCGTATTTTATATATTTTACTTTTTCAGTGTTCCAGGATTCATTGTTTATGCACCACACCCAGTGCTCCATGCAATACATGCCCTCCTTAATACCTATCACCAGGCTCACCCATCTCTTCACCGCCCTCCCCTCCAAAATCTTCGGTTTGTTTCTCAGAATCCACAGTCCCTCATGCTTTATCTCTCCCTCTGATTTCCCCCAACTCACTTCTCCTCTCCTTCTCCCAATGCCCTCCATGTTATTCCTTATGCTCCACAAGTAAGTGAAACCATATGATAAATTACTTTCACTTCATTTCTCATTAATATTTCAGTTAGGTCACTATATTGATTTTTTTGAAGTTATATATGTAGGTAGGTTATATTATCTATGAACTTCATTTCAGTATAGTGAAGTGGGAGTCACAAAATATTTGTTATCAAGAGGGAGTGTTAGGTCTCATTGGAATGAGAACTACTGATCTAATGCTAAGAAGGCAAGGTGAATATGGATAATAAGCAATTATGACCAAAGCAGAAGGAACAAATCATCAGTATGAATGAACCACTGGAGCAGAAATTTTCTGCCTGAGAAGAATCATTACTAGTGTGTGTCAGGCTCTTTTCATCACCTTGTCATTTCATCCTCACAACAACCCTGTAAGATGGGTACTATTACTATCCCCATTTTTGGGATGAGGTAATTAGACCTCAGAAAAATGAAGTAAGATGCCTAAGTTCTCTTAATCACTGAGTGGCAGAGCCTAGAGTGGAAGTGAAGTCTGACACCAAAGACACATGCTTTCTATTTTCTTACTCAGGCTTTCTAAGATAAAGCTGGAGAGGAAAGTGCTAGACATCCCCATCCTTCTACAGAATAATCAATCTGTGAAGATTCATGAGTGAGGATCATTCAGCATTTTTTGGGCGCTTCAAACTGTGTTAAGAAATCAGAAAATAATAAAACAGAAACCCCTTTCTTTCAATGAATTTCTAACCTAATTGGGTACATAAAATGTACAATAAGTACAAGGTTAAATTAGAGGAAGGAGAGAAAATGGTGGTAGCTGGAGAAATAGCAAGGACAGGTGTGTGTGTGTGTGTGTGTGTGTGTGTGTGTGTGTGTGTGTGTGAAAGAGAGAGAGAGGATGTCTCATTTGTGTCTGAAGGAAATTCCAACAAAGATTTACTGAGTGCCTACTATTTGCATGGTAAAAGACAGAAAGAGATTGAAGACCTAATGAAATGATGGGGCAGGGAAACAGGCTTTGAGGAGGTGGGAGGGGAAGGGGCCAGAATGCAGGTGTAAGGGCACACACGTATTTGTCAGAGGCCAGAGGCCCATGTGAGAAGGAGACTGTGACATGAAAGAAATTTGGGAAGCAGAGTAGGGAAGCACCAGTTAGCCCTGCTCTGTGAAGGCCAGGATGAAGTCATCCTTACCCACTGAGAAAGAGTCAAGAGAGGAGGGGTAAGTTGAGAGGCCAAAAAGACCAGAAAAGGTTTGGGACATGCTGTGGGCATAAATAAAGCCAAAGAATCAACAATAAATGAATAAAAGATTGTGCAGCTGCCTGCAGGGCTCTGGTGTAGTTAAGCTGCAGGGATTTATGCATTTGTTGATTATCCACTTTGTGCATTACCCATTGTAAATATTCAACCCCAGGCAGCCACATCTGCAACTTCCCTACTCTTGGCTTCCTAGCCAATGTTCTGTCTCATTTTTTCCTAAACTGTGAGCAATCTGAGTAATAAATTATGAGGACAGAGTATACACATATAGAGTTTGCTGTTATAATCAAAATTTACAACAAAATTAATCTGACACATTTAATTATATCCATAATTGTTATTGTGCTGGGTGGCAATTAGGTATAAATTGTAAACAGTTCACATAAATGCCTGTAATTAGAATTACTTCCACACAGTTAAACTACATTCTTAGTTTCTTTCCTGAGTTTCTCAGCTCTTGTATATCCCTCATCTGTATCAACGTCAACAGTGTGGATATGGAGTTGGCGTTAATCATCACCTTCATCAAGCACTTGTTATCCTTAGAAGATAAAATCTGGGGTCTCTTCACTTAATAACTATTTCTGGCTGCCACTTATACTATCCTTTCAACTGGAAGTGCCTATCAAGAGCCCGCCCTCTCTCATGCAGCCTTCTGCCGACCTCACTGAGTGCTCCCTGCCACCCCCAGGGATTTCAGGTGGGAACAGGGGAGAAAAGCTTGGCTAATAGTGGCAACATAGGGGAAGAAATGGGTTCTAAATCTTACTATCTGGAACTTAGGGGCAAGGTAAGGGAAAATGACTGAATTCAACACACACACACATCCTCCTGTCTGCCCCTGATCCTCTTAAATGACTAATACAGTAACCTGCACAGCTGTCTTTAGGGGGATAGATTCATACTAAAAAGAAAACCCTGCTCCAGCCTAACCTTCAACACACCTTTCCCTTCACTCAATGAAGTATATAAATGATTACATTATTACCACTTTCTTAGCTGTTAAGAAAAATAATGATATATTGAAATGGAGCCTAACTAGCTGGAAGTGATGGTATTGGAAGGAAGTTAATTTAGATGGAGTGGCCAGACATTGTCTTTTTGATGTCAAGTTAGAGAGTATAAAGGATAAGAAAGAGCTAACTATATTGGCTTTCAGTGAGAACATTTTAGGCGGAGGAAATAGCAATGCAAACATTCTGAAGCAGAAAAGAATTTACAGATTCAAGAAACTGAAAGAGCATCCCACATGTGGCCAGAAAACATAGAATAACATATGATGAAGTTGTGATCAAACTTTTAGTGGTTTAACAGATCCATTCCCCCTTAGCCTGCTTTCCTTTCCTATCAGGCACCCCACTTTCTGAGTATAGTTAACACACGCTATTACATTAGTTTCAAGTGTGCAACAAAGTGAACCAACAGCTCTATACACTATGTTGAGCTCACCACCAGTGTAGCTACCATCTGTTACCATGCAATATAGTTACACTACCACTGACTATTTTTCCTATGTTATACCTTTTGTTAGCATCCCCTTTGTTTCTCTGCACTTTACTTGTTGTCAGGAGGATTTTAGTAAGACAAACAAGGAAAGAAAGAAATATGGTTCTGGCAAAAAAGATAAGGTGGAGCTAATCTGGTCTTATTGCTTGGGCTGCCATTAAAAGCCAGGTGTTGGACAGCAGAATTAAAAACGTCCAAAAGCTGCTCAATCAGCTAATACATGAAATAGCTTGTGTTTTACTTGCCAGAAATAATAGTAAACTGATGCTCTGGTAAAACTGAGAAGCCTCAGAAGCTTGGCCTCTAGCTTCTCTTTTTAACTGTCAGACTACTGTATAGTAATTAGATACCTCCTTAGTCCATACTTCTTTACTATATCAAAGCAGGAAAGGGCCCAATTACAGCATCATCATTATCATCATCATCATCCATCATAACTAGTAACAAAATAATTAACATGTATTGAATATCTCTAAAGTGCAAGGGTTTTACATGCATTATCTCTTTTAGTCCTCAAAACAGTCTAGTGAGGTAAGATAGACACTAGTATTTCCATTTTACAGATGAGTGTTTTAAAGATTGGCAAGGCTAATTTACTTATCTATGGTCAGAGAACTAGGATTCACAAGCTAGTCTGTCTGAGTGGTGAACCCACTCTCTAAGCATAACTGACTACTATAATTTTTTCAGATAGTGAAAAAACAAAGAGATACTTGAAAATTTTGCATGTGCAGTTCTCCTAAAACTGAATATTTACCTGAATTTCTCACTTTTATCCAGATGCCTGTCTTCATACAGGCCAAGTTGAACTGTATCCCATGCAAAACTATCTACCCTTTCTCAAGGCTTTGCTTTCATATTCTGAATTCAGGTTTTTCTCAAAGGATTTCTTTTAAAAACATTTTATTTATTTTTTTAAATTTCTTTTCAGTGTACCAGAATTCATTGTTTATGCACCATACCCAGTGCTCCATGCAATATGTGCCCTCCATAATACCCACAACCGAGCTTACCCAAACCCCCACTCTTCTTCCCTCCAAAACCCTCAGTTTGTTTCTCAGAGTCCACAGTCTCTCATTGTCTCCCCCTCCAATTTCCCCCAACTCACTTCTCCTCTCTGTCTCCCCATGTCCTCTGTGTTATTCCTTATGCTCTACAAATAAGCAAAACCATATGAAAATTGACTCTCTCTGCTTGACTTATTTCACTCAGCATAATCTCTTCCAGTCCTTCCATGTTGATACAAAAGTTGGGTATTCATACTTTCTGATGGAGGTCCATATGTATTTGGACCACATCTTCTTTATCCATTCATCTGTTGAAGGGCATCTTGGTTCTTTCCACAGTTTGGCAACCGTGGCCATTGCTGCTATGAACATTGGGGTACAGATGACCCTTCTTTTCACTATATCTGTATCTTTGGGGTAAATACCCAATAGTTAAATTGCAGGGTCATAGGGAAGCTCTATTTTTAATTTCTTAAGGAATCTCCACACTGTTTTCCAAAGTGGTTGCACCAACTTGCATTCCCATCAACAGTGTAAGAGGGCTCCCCTTTCTCCACATCCTTTCCAACACTTGTTGTTTACTGTCTTGTTAATTTTGGCCATTCTAACTGGTGCAAGGTGGTATCTCAATGTGGTTTTAATTTGAATCTCCCTGATGGTTAGTGATGATGAACATTTTCTTCATGTGTCTGTTAGCCATTTGTATGTCTTTATTGAAGAATTGTCTGTTCATGTCTTCTGCCCATTTTTTGACATTATTATCTGTTTTTTTGGATGTAGAGTTTGAGGAGTTTTTTATAGATCTAGTATATCAGTCTTTTGTCTGTACTGTCATTTGTGAATATCTTCTCCCATTTCTTGGGTTGCCTCTTTGTTTTGTTGACTGTTTCCTTTGCTGTGCAGAAGTTTTCGATCTTAAAGGATTTCTTATTTGTATTCTGGTTTAAGAATCAAGTCCCCCTTGGGGCGCCTGGGTGGCCCAGTGGGTTAAAGCCACTGCCTTCGGCTCAGGTCATGATCCCAGGGTCCTGGGATCGAGCCCCACATCAGGCTCTCTGCTCTGCGGACAGCCTGCTTCCTCCCCTCTCTCTCTGCCTCTCTGCCTACTTGTGATCTCTGTCTATCAAATAAATAAACAAAATCTTTTTAAAAAAAGAATCAAGTCCCTAGGGGTGCCCGGGTGGCTCAGTGTGTTAAGCCTCTGCCTTCTGTTCAGGTCATGTTCTCAGGGTCCTGGGATTGAGTCTTGCATCGGGCTCTCTGCTCAGCAGGGAGCCTGCTTCTCTCTCTCTCTCTGCCTGCCTCTCTGTCTACTTGTGATCTCTCTCTCTGTCAAATAAATAAATGAAATCTTAAAAAAAAAGAATCAAGTCCCTAAACTCATACAAACCACCATTTTTTGCTTCAGTTACCCTTGGAGAACATGGCATATAATCAGCCTCCTTAACTACTTTGAATTAAGTGGTATGCAGAGAACAGCTTGCCTTTAATAAATCTCCTTCCTTGATCTCAATGGGGTCCTACTACAGGTATTAAAAAGAAGAACCCCATTAGCTCTAATTGCCTTTCTTCATGGATATGTTGCCTTTCCATTGGCAGATGGCAGCTGGTGTTGTGGAAAAGGCAATGATTCTTAAAATTTCCAGGTTAAGATATCTCCTTCTCTTCTTCACATTTCTTTTCTCTTTCAGTGTATTCTAGAACTTACAAATGCCCAAGACTTATGACTCCAGACTTAGGAACATGGTATTAGAAATTGATTTTCTTCTCAACAGAGGCCAGTCCCATTCCCAGAAATTCAGGCCACTTAATCATCCCTTGGCCTGGTTTAATTGAACAACTATTCACTGGGTGCAGGCTATATGTCTGGGGCTGGTGGTCCAATGGTTAGATTGAAGAGTTTTTAAGGTAAATTCATATTCTTTTTGTGCCCCTAACAGTGTTACATATACATAATGGGTGTTTACATTTAAATTTCTTCTTAACATATTGATATGTTAGGGTTTACATTTAAATTTATACTTAACATATTGATGTTAAATTTATATTTAACAAATGTGTTTAAAATATGAATAAATGAATAATTTAGGCTGATTTTCCAAAGACTCAAGGCAATGCTGGTTTCTGATCCTAGAGGAAATGTTCAAGATTCTCCACTCCTTACCACAAGTTCTACCACCAAATTTGCCCCAAGACAAATCTCCAATTGCAAGAACTAGAAGTATCCTTGAAACATACTATAGGTCACATTTTAGGCAGGTGAACAACTACCCTGTAGGATAAATATCAGCATTATATAATAGACGAACAATTTATTAGGAGTCAAACAAGGGTATGACCACCCCTAATTAATTGTGTGAGTTTAGTCACATCATTTAATAATCATATTTATTTTTGAATGTTTATTTGAATACTTATTATATATCAGGCCCCATTCTAGGTTCTGGGAAGAGTTGGACGTGAAGGTAGTGTAGAGATAGAAATAAATAGTACATACTCTTTGTCTTTAAGGAACTCATTAAACGGAGAGAAAGATACATATGCAAAGAATTACTGTATCATATAATCAATGCTAAAATATAAGTATATGAAAAGTGATTTTACTAACTTTAAAGGGTTGGTGAAGGATCAGGGTATGCTTCACAGAATTTGCAACACTTGACCTTTGATATTTGACTTGGGCTTGAAAGGTGAAAATGAGAGAAGAAACACAGAAGAGGTGAGATAGAAGTAAAAGGAGAAGCACCATGTGAAAAGTCATGGAGTTATAAAGAGTATGAGACCTGTATTCTGTTCTTAATTGAGGATCCTTATGGTGGTGGCTGATCAAAAGCAGGAGGGATGTGAACGAATTTTCACTGCAGGAATATCACTCTGGAAACAGTGTAAGTAAGAGCCTAGGAAACCATTATCATTTCATGCCCAAACCCATGCCAGCCTTTATGGTCGCACTGCCATAGAAGAATGAGAAGAACATTAGATACATAGCTTATACTTTCCCCCCTTTGTTTTTCCATTATAGAGATAGAAATACATTACGTTGTTAGGAATTGCACACTCAGTGGATTTTGAGTCCCCCTATCCCGGATGATAGTAACAAATGTTAAATTAAACACCGATGATATTCACACTTTTTTGGTACTTAGGACACCGGGGGGAATACAGTAGTAACGACAAGGTCCTTACCCTTAGAGAGTGTAAAACTTACCTGTGAGAGAAGAAATGCGTCCTGCATGTCTAGAGGTGCTTCAATGCTGATATATAAAAGTGTGTTGTTTAACATTTTTTTTGTATAACTTACAATGATTTGTTAAACTTTGATGACTTTTCAGCAATTTACATGATTCCCACCTCAAAAAGTACACTTCCTCTCCATTTAATTTCTCTTCCAAGAAGCAATTGATACAGCTGAATTCATATACACCTTCCTAGAATAGTCTATGCATCTACAATTAAGTGTAACTATTATTTCTTTTGCCTACTGTTACACAAATAGTGTCATACCATACACATTGCACTATACCTTGCTTTTTGTACTTACAATATATCATGGAGATCTTTTCATGTTAGCACATGCAGAGTTGACTCATTCTTTTATGCTACTTTTGTTTGTTTATGGGTGTATTGTATTCCATTGTGTGGATGTGATTTAATTTATGGAACCAGTTAGTTTTATTTTTAAAAATATCCTGAAATGAAAAACTAAAATAAATTTTAATCTCATGACATTTTTATTTCATGCATTTTTATCGAGACTTTAGGTGGGAGAAGGAGACAGATTTAGATTTAGATTGTATTACATTACTTTTCCACTTCTCACCTCACACCTAACTCATGTTTTCCTAAGAAAAGTCATCTGCAGTAATGTCTTCTATGGTCCAAGAAAACCATTTTAGGCAGTCCAAGATTCTGGGCTCCCTTGAATTAGTGAAAAGATCATGGGTTTGGTGCCAAGCAGAACTTGGGTTCAAATTTGTATTCTGGTATTATGACTGTTTGGCTGGATGGTTTTGACCAAGTGAATTAATCTGTGGGACTCAGTTGTGATATATGTAAAATGGGGATAATAACAGTAGCTACCTCACAGTGTTGCTGTAAGGATTGATTTTTTTTTGAAAGGACTTATTTATTTATTTATTTATTTGTAAGAGTGAGTGAGATAGGCACACACACACACACACACACACACACACACACACAGAACATGATTGGGGGGAGAGGCAGAGGGAGAGGGAGAAACAGACACCACCACATCAAGCAGGAAGCCCAATACAGGGCTTGATTCCAGGACCCTGGGATCATTACTTGAGCCAAAGGCAGTCACTTAACCAACCGAGCCACCCAGGCACCCCATGAGGATCTTAGCACAATAATCCATGCAAAGAACTTAGCACAGTGCCTGGCACCTACAAAATGTTTGACAAATGAAAGCATAACACATTTCTTATTCATTAATGTGGATATATTTGATGGAACAAAGGAAAACCCATAAACTTCATAATAACTATTCTTGACACTGTAGAAAGTTTTCCACTTTGTCAGGGTTTTCAGAAAGTGCCAAGAACCACTAGAAAAAAAAATCAAACTTTCTTTTGGTGAGATATTCATTCCTTATTGTACCAGTTTTCTCAGCGCTACCTTTACATCCTTGTTCCTTAAGGTATAAATAATAGGGTTGAGGGCAGGGGTAAGCACTGTATACAGAAGAGAAAGCAACTTCAATAAGTCTTCATGCTGAGGCCCTAATGGGAAGCCATAGACAATGCCCAGCATCCCATAATACAAACTGACCACTGCCAGATGGGAGGAACAGGTGGAGAAGGCCCTCTGCTTCCCTGAGGTAGAAGGAATCCTTAGAATGGTGGAGATGATGTAAGTATAAGATGCTAAAGTTAGCATGAAGGGGCCAAAGGCAAATAAAGACGTACATATAAAAGAGGTCATCTCAGCTACTTTAGTATCAGTGCAGGCCAGTTTCATGATGGGTTTCAAATCACAGAAGAAGTGGTTAATTTCATTGGCAGTGCAGAATGTTAACTGAAAAATGAACACCATGAGAAGGATGGGTGCCAGAAATCCAGCTACCCAAGAGGCACCAGCTAGCTGTAAGCAACCCCAGTAGTCCATTATGCTGGAGTAATGCAATGGGCTACAGATGGCTATATAGCGATCGTAAGACATTACAGCCAGGAAGAAACATTCAGTGGCCACCAGAGCAGCAAAAAAATAAAACTGGCAAGCACAGCCTGGGAAGGAAATAGGTACATGAGCTGATAACAATGTTCTCAGCATCATGGGCTCAACGGTAGTGATGTAGCCAATCTCTAAAAAGGAGAAGTGGCCAAGAAAGAAATACATGGGTGTGTGAAGGGAGTGATCAGCTGACACCACAATTAGGATTACGATGTTGCCCATGAGCGTCACCACATAGATGACCAGAAATATCCCAAAAAGAAGAAACTGAAGGCCATGGAGATCCCCAAAACCCAAAAGGATAAATTCTGTAATTTGAGTCATATTTTCTTCTTCAGTGTTAGCCATGACTTAGATCTAAAAATAAAAATATAAAGAATGACCATTGATTAAATACTATTTTTAGGGAAAAAAAATCAAACTGCTTAAAGGCATCATATATATCCAGTATAATTGCTTCTTTTTGGAAGTCCAGGATTCTTAACCTTAATTAATAAACTTGACCACAGTCCCTCAGGAGCCATTTGGAAAGTTCATCCATTACCTCAAGCCCCAGCATGTATAGAATGTATAGGCCCTTGAAATTGTGACTGTGACATAAATATGCACATTTCCCCTGATATTTATTTAAAAAAAAACAAAGAGAAAATGTTCTATCCTTGGAGATCTTATTCTCCTTGTTTCTACAGCTGTTAGTGGTGCTTTCATCAGCAGTGAGTATTCTGAATCACTTAGGTGTAAGTTGTATAAGATCCATGATCAAATCTGTTTCCTGTTTTAGAAATTCCATACCAATTAAATTACAAGAGTTGAAATTCATTATGTTGAAGGATGTCTAATCCTTAAAACTTATTTGATAACAAGTTATCTAAATGTTAGTAGAGGAGGTATAGTGGAGTAAAAGGGAACTCCTTATGGTAAGATGATGGTTATAGTAAAAAAAAGTCATACCTGAATTCAAATTCCAGCTCTGCTACTTAATGGCTGTGTGCCTTTAAACAAGTCACATCATTTATCTGACAGTCATTTTCCTCATCTGTAGAATAGCATATTGATTCTGTTATGTTTTCATAATCACTGGTCCATATTAGGTATTTAATACATTCATTTATCCATTCAGCGATATTAAATGCCTACTATGTGCAAAAATCTTTGAAAGGCGCTTAGAATAAAATAAGGAAAAAAGCCTATTTTTTAACAATTTAGGAATACTCTCTCTGTCTCATGGACTTAACATTTTAGTGGGAAAGAAGGACTAAAAACAAGGAAAGAGACCCATAAAATAATTTTAAGTTGTCTACTATGAATGTAAGAAACAAGGACCACAAATAGGAAATATGCTATATGTATGTGTGTTTGGGATGAGGATATTTTGGTTGCTGTGGTCAAGAAAAGCATAAAAAATTGAGACCTAAAAAAATGAGAAGATAGTCATGTAAGAGTTGGGAGTGGGGGCAATAGAGTATTCTAAGCAGAGGGAAGGTCGGGAGGTAGGACTTGAGGGAATTATTTAAAGTGTTAGAAAACTGAAGTACACTGAAAAAAAAATCCAACGTGTCATAGAAGAGAAATTGGAGAGAGAGAAAAGTAAACAGAAAGGCAAAGAGACAGAGAAATGAAGAAGAGGGGTGTGGGGAAAGTTAGGAAAGGCCCAAATCATTTAAGTCCTTGTAGGCCATGCTGTGGCACATAGATTTTAAAATGCTATAGGAGGGCCTTTGACTGGCTCAATTGGAAGAGCATGAGACTCTTGATCACAGGGTTGTGAGTTTGAGCCCCATGTTGGGTATGGAGATTACTTAAATATAAATAAATAAAAACAAATACTATAGGAATTCATTGGAGGGTGTAAAGCAGCATTGTAATCAAATTTGGAGCTTAAAATCACTTTTGATTCTGTTTAATAAATTAATTAGAGGATTGCCTGGGTGGATCAGTGGGTTAAGCCTCTGCCTTTTGCTCAGGTTATGATCTCAGGGTCCTGAGATTGAGCCCCACATTAGGTTCTCTGCTCAGCAGGGAGCCTGCTTCCACCCCCCCTTTCTCTGCCTGCCTCTCTGCCTATTTGTGATCTCTCTCTCTGTCAAATAAATAAATAAAATCTTTTAAAAAGTAAATGAATTAGAGGGAAAGTTTAATGAATGAGAATGAGATAGGTAAGAGACAATTTCAGTGAGATGACAGTAATCCTGAATAAAGTGGTTGCAAAAAAAGATGAACAGAAGACAGGTTCAATATACATTTTGGAGGTAAAAATACCAGGGCTTACTAATAAATTAGATGTGAGGAGTGATAAAAGGTGAAATATCAAAGATAACTCCTGAGTTCCTGGTTTGAGCAACTGGTTCCATTTACTTAGATGGTGATAATGTAGAGGAAATGTTTAGGGGAAATGCAAAATCAACTTGGAAGTAATAAGTTTGAGATGTTTATGAGAATTTGGAATGGAGAGAAGCTGACAGTTGGATTTGAGAGTATGTAGCCCAGAGAAGAGGGCTAGAATGGATTATAAATTGAGGAACTATCAGAATATAGATAATATTCAAATCCTTGATAATGGACAAGGTAACTTACAGAGAAATTATGGATGTACAAAATGCCTTACACTGAGATTTAAGACCTTTTTTTTCTCTTAGACCGGGCATAGGAAAAGAAAAGTAGATTGAAAAAGAGGAGTTGGTGAAGTAGAATGGAAACCAAGAGGAAATAGAATAACAGAAGCCATGTTTCAAAAGAATCGTTGATTGTGACAAAAGCTGTTGTGAGATTCAGAGACGACACAGAATAGTCTCATATTTGGTTACATGACTAATAGAGTGAGTGGAGTGGTGGAGACTGAAGAAGAACAGAGAAAATGAGTGAAAACTGTAGAGAAATGAGCACTGACCCTACCTTTTGTATGCTAATGAAAATGATCCAACATAGAGTGGATATTGTTGATGCACAAGTAAATAAGGAGCAAATTTTGGGAGTTAAATCTTTTAGAAAGTGCAAGGGTATGAGATACAGAGCAAAAGAGGATAGCTTAATCTTTGGCAAGGACAGGAACACTTCATCTTTTTAACAAGAAGCCTAGATAAAATGGACAGATTTGAAGTTAAGTTGGTACATTTAATTTTAGGAAGATGATGAAGTTTCTTCTAACGGTTTCTGTTTCCCCAAAGAAGTAGGACTGTAAAAGTAAGGGTTGAAAAGGACATTTGGGAAGTTTGAGGGAGGGAGACTGTACAATAGTCATATCTGGAAGTGAAAAAGGCTATCTTACTAGAACTAATACTATGATTGTCAGGCAGTATTGACTGGCAATTTGATCTTTGAGATCATAAATTTAAGAAGGTGAAACAAACTGCTTTCTTGAATGATATTGTCTGGCAATGTTTAGCTTCTAGGGTGGAGTAGGCAAATAGTTGGTTTCAATCAGGTTTGGAATTTGGCCAGATGAAAACAATGGAAGGAAAGAGTGGCAAGAGAGTTCAGGGATATTTGAAAAAACAGTTGTAAGGAAGAATTATATGATAACCGTTAAGTCTCTTCTACTTCCTTCCACAGATTATTAAAGACAGAAAGGACATTCAAAATATCATCTGACCAATAATCTAATTTTGTAACTGAAAAAGAAGATCCAGGCTGGTAAAGAGTCTTTTTTTAGCATCTCAGATCTAGTAGGTAACAGAGCAGGAATGGACACCCAGGTCTCATTTTTCAGTTCTGTTCCTTCCATTATAACATGCACCTATAATTTTTGTTCTCTTTTCATCTCCCTTTAGTGCCCTGCCCTTAATGTGTAATACATAAGTACTCAAAGAAAGACTTAACTTCAATTTAGTAATTTACATGTCGGGAGCTTAATACCTTTTAAAGAACTTTTAGATCGATCATCATTTTTAATCTTTCCAACTATCTTGTCAGGTATTTGGGAGTAGGTCTTTGATTTATCTCAACTGATTTTTCAGTTGAAAAAAAAACAGAATAACAACTACTTCACTACTACATTGTACATGTATTTCAATTATAATTTTTTCTCCTGGAGATAAAAAGTTAATCTTATGCATGTTGATGTAAAGGTAAATTTACAAGATCCTAATTATATTATGAGCCAGGAGTTTCTGTTAGGTAACTGGAAAATGGGAGCCATATGGAGATTGCCATCATTCAAGCTGAACAACAAATTAAGAAATTGAGGTAGATTTCCATGATGAAGATGTAACAAAAATCTGCTTTAGAAAAAAGGGCTTTGGAGGTCAGGATTAAGAAAACTTTCAGAGTTACGATGGGTGCCTAGCAAAAGTAGTACCTTCTTAGGAAAAGAGATAGAAGGCATTCCAGGAAGAAGGAATAATGTGACTAAAGGACCAGTAACCCGAGGAACATGTTGACCATTGATTTCAGAAATATTGTTTGAGCAAAATGATTAGGGGACTGAGGACAGAGAAGGGAGGAGCACATCTATTTTTGGAAAAAGAAAGACCAGGAAAAGATTTTTTTAAATGGGTCAGAGAAGTGTGAAAAACCAAGAGGTGATATCACAGAGTCCAAGAGAGGAAAGGCACCATCAGAATTGTTAGTAAAGAAGGCACCATGAATATTGGAGCACTGAGGCAATAATGACTCTACTCAGGTGGGAAGGTGAACAGTAAAAACCAAAAATGTGGGCTACTATTTCAAAAGACTTGTTGGTGAAGTAAAGAAGAGGAAGAAAAAAGCAAAAAAAAAAAATAGAGGTCAAAGAGGATTGACAGAAGCTATTTGTGTTTATTCTTACTTTTGTTTTCAGTAAAGGAAAAACTTGACCAAGATTCTAGGCAAAGTATCTAAGTCCAGAGAGAAAGAAATATGAACCACATGCAAAGAGATAAGTGATGGAACAAGGAGGCTCTCAGAAGGTTAGAGGGGATGGCTTGGGGAATACCCAAGTGGAGGCATTATTTTCAAGCAAGAATAAAAGATTGTGTTTCAGAAAAGGAGAGGGGGTAAAGGTGGGTATGGATAGTGATTATCAAGACAATTACCTCATTGTTTTCCTTCCACTTGAGTTTGGAAACTTAAGCCATCCCTAGATGACTATGATGACTATGATGAACCCACAGTAGAGATCTTCTCTTTGCTTCCTTGGAGCCTGTTTCCTGGTTTCATCTGTGTATGTGGAGCCCAGAACACTTAGTGGAAACCAAAGTGGTTTGCTAAGACAGGTAGCTATGTGCTGTATGACTACTATGTTGTTTGACTAGGAGTAGATCCAGCAACAGCATGACAGATATGTTATTTTATATCCTCTAAGAAGATTCAGCAGGACCTTAAAAATCACAGTTTCCAAACCTTCATCTCTGCACAACTATACTTCTTCCAAAAAGAAGAACTAAGAGTTCATCACATAAAAGCATTTTTACTTTTCAGGCAGTTGTGACCAAAACATTTTTAGCTCCTTTGGGTTTAGAAAGAGTATAATGCTTGCCAATGTTATCTATCTTTTAAACACTCTTAACGTTCTGCAAGCAGGGACTGGTAAGATAGAGTTCAAATAAGAAAACCAATTATTTTTAAGTTTGGCTCCCAAGGGAGTTTTGCTTTGTAATTGAAAGATCAATGTTTGATTCTCATGACATCCTGGACTTCCATTCAGTGACTGCTGACTAAATGGTGTGAAATTGTATATTGGAGTATCTGAAGTGTCACATGGGTCAGAGCCACAGTCCATCTAGGCCAGCCTCCAGAGGCTACTGAAAGTACTAAGCAATAGCTTGGGAGCATAAATGTGAAAAGCACTGGAACTAGTGACAGAAAATCTAGGTTCTAGACCTGGATTTCCCACCGCATGTGCAATCTAGTATCTCAGTACCTTTACTGGATCCCAGTTTTTTCTCCTTTGAAGGGGGGCAATAATCCCTGCCCTGCTGACCCTACAGGATTGTGTGGGTCTCAAATGAGATGATTGTGTGGGAAAGGCTTTATCAACTAGAAATCTACATGCTCCATGCTAATATCATATTTGAGAAGCATGAATGATGTTGCTGGTCATAGAAGTTGAGGGTAGTTTTGTCCTTAAATTCAAAGATACCTGGAATCCTAAAGCTAGAAGCAAAACTCCTATTTTTTTTTACATCATGAAATTTAATCTGGAAACATCTAAATCCCCTTCTCCCAAAGCCTTTGGTCAACTTTAAGTGATTCTACATTCTAATTAAAAGCACAACTGTTATAGTTTGGTTTTTATAATCAAATTAAAAGTCCTTTTACACAAGCTGTTGGAGGTAGTTTTTTAAAATTAGTTACCTTGTCATTTTTCCATCCTCTATGAACAGATTGCATTTGGCATCCTGAGCAAGTTTCTTTAGTGATGGTTTTATCTGCTTTCTAGGCTATACAGAAAAGTATTTGTTGGAATTGGTAAAACCTCTTTGTATAGCACTTAGTGAGTCCTCTCCCCAGTTTCTTTGATGACTATGTGAACATCGTACAATGCTACGCAAACATCAGATAAGACAGACCACTTAGATATGACCACTCCCTGTTACCATAGGCCACTATCATTGTCATCATTTGGTTTTGAAGTTCACAAAGATTATTGGGTATCTCTGGGTTCAGCAGTACTCTAAATGCTGGTGATATAAAGGTGAAGAAAGGCTGGGAAGCTGAACTCGTGACTTTGGAGCTCAGTAACTAGTGGAAGTGACAGATGTGTGAAGAAAATGATGGAGCTGCAGTATAATGAATGCAGCAATAAGACTCTGTATAACATGTAGATGGAGCACAAGGAGAGGAGTTTGGGGACTGGTGTACAGAGGAACTAGTAGCAGTGATGATCTATTGGAGGGCCTGCTATCAGCATTGGGATTTTTCAGTTTATTTTTTTCAAAGCATCTTTTCATCTATTATTTCATTGATCTTTATAGCTCATTGGGTTTTGAGGGATGAATAGAAGTATTTCAAGCCAATAGGGGATGGAGAGAGTTTCAGTCAGAGACTAGCATGCACCACTTGAGGAGTGATGGCAGAGGAGGCAGAGAAATAGACAGGCACAGAGGTCCCTGTACACTGTCTTAAAGAACATGGACTTTATCCTGAAGTCAACAAGAAGCCATTAAAGAGTTTTTAAATAGGGAAATGGCACAGACATCTTTGTATTTTAGAAAGCTATATACTTTGGGTGGCTATGCAAATGATAAATTAGAGGCAAAGAAAGAGACTCAAGGCAGGAAGTCCAGGTAGGAGGAGAGGATGGTGGTCATTGGAAAAGGAGAGGCAATGGCTTCAGACAATAGTAACAACACTGTCATTTTCTCCAAGACCATATTCTCCCTCCATCATTGTTCAAATTTATCCAAAGTAATTTGTGGAAGAAAAGATATATACATATATCTTAAATATATATATTAATATATTATAATTAATATATAATTATTATAATTATATAAGATATACTATAATTATATATAATATAATTATTATATATTTAAT
>ML094224.1:27557-51156 GCA_003697995.1 Taxidea taxus jeffersonii
ATGTATATATATATTTAATTTTAGAGAGAGAGAGAGAGAATGCACGAGCAGAGGTGGAGGAGGGCCAAAGGGAGAGGAAGAGAGAGAATCTTAAGCAGGCTCCATGCCCAGCCCAGACCCTGATATGGGCTCAATCTCATGAGCCTGAGATCATGACCTGAGCCCAAATCAAGAGACAGTCACTCAAACAACTGAGCCACCCAGGGGCCCCAGAAAATAATTTTTTTGACTATTTGGAAACACACAAATGGATCATAACCCTGAAATTCATGTGTGACTTGCTTATTTAATGCCAACTCACATTTCCCATAGAACAACAGCAGTCCCAAATACCTGGCCATCCCAGAGAAAGCTGTTTAAAGTACAAAGTTCTTGAAAAAAATTGCAGTGAAATATATTTGTTCTCTAATAACATTTGTTGCATGAATAAATGAGTGAACAAATGAAGGAATAAATGTATGGGTATAATTTACTAACACAAGCAAGGGCCTGTGCTCATTATGGTGGGAGGTGCAAAGATGTCTCAGATATAGCTCTTGGCCTTGAGGGAAATAAAAAAGATCTTTCAGCTGGACAGCTCACCAAAGTGACTACTCTTACTTAATTGCCAGCTTGCTTGTCAGAAAGGCCCAGCAGAAAGTTTTATTAAAAGATAATCCAATAAATGTTATGTAATCTTCAATACACAAAGAATACTAACCTAAAGATCACAGGAGGCATCAGATCTTTGATTTTAAGTTTGTGAATTTTTCAGAAACTCAGTTTAATGAACAGTACATAATTTGTGCATAGTGAACAATTAAAACAGTGTAACTAATTTTCTTTTCAACTCCAGACCACCAGTCCCTCTCCCCAGGGTCAGCTACTGTAAACAGTTTGTTGTGGGTGCTTCAGGAAATTTTCTATGCTTATACCAGCATTTATATACATTTACATTTTTCATATTTGCTCAAAAGTTATTGCACAGCATATAATAATTCTACAGAGCTTTTTATCTGAAAGATCTTTCTGTATCTGCATACAAAAATTAGTCTTATTCTTTTTTTTAAATTTTTATTGTTATTTAAACATATAATGTAACCCCACCACCCTCTCCCAATACCCCCCCCCCCCCCCCCCCTCAGTTTGTTTTATGAAGTCTTATTCATTTTAACATTTGCCTAGTGCTCTGGCATATGGATAAGCCATTATTTATTTACTTTTTTTACAGAGCTTGTTTTCCTGAGAAATAAAACATTATAAGTACAGTGAAAATTCCTTTTATTTCCAACCCCATTTCTCTTGAGCCACAGAGGCATCCATTATCCTACAGTTGATGTGTATCCTCCATGTTTATGCTTCTATCCTACTACATATGAATGTATCTATAAACAATGCATGGTAATATTTTGTATGTTTTAAAGTTTGCACAAAAGGCACCATAACTTTTTGCAACTTTATTTCTTCCCCCCAGCTCTACATTTATTTTTTTCCAAACCTATCCCTGTAGATACATGTAGCTGTCATTTACTTATTGGTGATTTACCCTGTGGGTTTGTTTTTCCTTACAGCTTACTTGCTAAAATGCAGAGTCCCACAACTGGAATTGTTTTTCTCACATTCTTGTTTTAAGGTTGCACTGGATGGATTAATAAAAGGATAAAAAATTCTTATGAATTGAAAGCCTATAAATGTTTTGGTCTAGAAGAGGACGGACATTTTTGTTAATAAACTTTAGTCATTACAAACAATGTTGCCTTGAATATCCTTGAATATGTTTCTTGGATTTCTTTAAGACATCTAAGAGTTGAATTGTTGGTTCAGAGTATACTAATATTTTCATATTCACTAGGTACAACCAAACTGCTCTCTAAAGTGGGTGTAAAAACACACTTTCCCACAAGCAGTGTATAACAGTGTCTATTTCCACACATTCTTGCCTACATATGGTATTAGCAACTGCTTTTATTTGGGGCAATCTGATGTCTATGCAATAGTATCTCTGTGCTAATTTAATTTGCATTTTCCTGATTATTAGCAAGGATAAAAGCATGTTTTCTCTTCTGTATATTGTCCAATAATATTTTGTCCATTTTAGTTTGGATTTTTTTTTTACTACAGGTTGTCATTTATGTAGTTTGTATCTGTCTGGTATATGTTGCAGATGTTTTCTCCAAGTCTGTCAGATCCCTGTTTGTTTATTATAATATAACAAAAAAGGGTAGAGGGTTTTTTTATGTGGTTAAATTCATCAATCATTTACTATTTGTGTTGTTTGTGTCTTACTCAAGAAATCCTTTCCTAACTCGATACATAGATTATTTTAAATTTCTTTTAAAATGCAAAAATTTTTAAAAACATTTAGTTATTAATTTTATTTTTCTTTAAGCTTTAAAAAATATATATATACAAAAAAAATTTTTAAGTCCTTATGGATGTTATGATTCATTCCTCTACTGTATGGTTTTCATTAAAGAGTGCTGGTTTGGTCTTTCTCAAAAAATAAATAAATAAATAAATAAATAAAAATAAAAAAATTAAAAAAACATTTAGTTATTAAATCCATCTAGAATTCATTTCTGTATATGATACAATGTAGGAAACAAATTTTCTTTGTTCTAGTGTAAACAAGCAATTATTCTTATGCCATCTATTGAATAATCCATCTTTTCCTCTCATGATCTATAATGCTAGTTCTGTCATATATCAAGGTTACTTATTTTCTCAGATTTTAGTCTGAGTCTCTCTGCTTGCCTCTCTCTACACAAATACTACACTCTTTTAATTACTCTAGTTGTCTAAGTCTTGATATCTCTAAGATAAGTTTTTCTTATCTGTGCTTCTTTATAATTGCCTTGAATATTCTTGGTCCTTTAATTTTTCATATGAATTTTAGAATAAGCTTGTTAAGTTTCCTTAAAAATCCTTTTGCAACTTTGTTTGGAATTTCACTGAACTTACTGGTTAATTTTTGGGATTGTGGGATTGTGGACATCTTTAAGTTAATGAGTTTTCCTATATGTAACATGATATTTATATCCCTTTATTGAAGTCTTTTATGTCCTTCAACAGTGTTTACAATATTTTCCATAAGGATCATGGGCATCTTTTCTTAGATTTATAGTTAGTTACTTAATAGTGTTGCTTGTTGTTGCAAATGGTAGCTTTTATTGTAATTTAAAAAATTTTAATTATATATACATATTTTTTAAATTTTTATTTATTTTTAAATTTCTTTTCAGTGTTCCAGAATTCACTGTTTATGCACCACACCCAGTGCTCCATGCAATACGTGCCCTCCATAATACCCACCAGCAGGCTCACCCAACCTCCCACACCCCGCCCCTCCAAAACCCTCAGCTAGTTCACCAGAGTCCACAGTCTCGCATGGTTCATCTCCCCCTCCAATTTCCCCCAACGCCTTTCTCCTCTCCATCTCCCCATGTCCTCTGTGTTATTTGTTATGCTCCACAAATAAGTGAAACCATATGATAATTGACTCTCTCTGCTTGACTTATTTCACTCAGCATAATCTCTTTCAGCCTGTCCATGTTGATACAAAAGTTGGGTATTCATCCTTTCTGATGGAGGTATAATATTCTATTGTATATATGGACTGTATCTTCTTTATCCATTTGTCCATTGAAGGGCATCTTGGTTCTTTCCACAGTTTGGTGACTGTGGCCATTGCTGCTATGAACATTGGGGTACAGATGGCTCTTCTTTTCACTATATCTGTATCTTTGTGGTAAATACCCAATAGTGAAATTGCAGGGTCATAAGGAAGCTATATTTTTAATTTCTTAAGGAATCTCCCCCACTGTTTTCCAAAGTGGCTGCACCAACTTGCATTCCCACCAACAGTGTAAGAGGGCTCCCCTTTCTCCACATCCTCTCCAACACTTGTTGTTTACTGTCTTGTTAATTTTGGCCATTCTAACTAGTATAAGGTGGTATCTCAATGTGGTTTTGATTTGAATCTCCCTGATGGCTACTGATGATGAACATTTTTTCATGTGTCTGTTAGCCATTCATATGTCTTCTTTGGAGAAGTGTTTGTTCATGTCTTCTGCCCATTTTTTTGACATGATTATCTGTTCTGTGTGTGTTGAGTTTGAGGAGTTCTTTATAGATCTTGGAGGAGAAGGTGTTTTTTACACTATATCTAAGTATTGGTCTGACCTAAATCTCGGGTTTAAATGTCCCAGAAAATGTGTGTGTGTGCTTATTACCTAGAAGTGATGAACACAGAGGATTTTTTTTCCACTTAAGTAAAAATCAAGAAAGCTGACTGATCCCACGAAATCAAGCTCTCAACCTCTATTCTCCCTCCCCATTATGGCCCCCTCATCTGAGATTTTCAGAGCTGTCATCCTGTATCCAACCACCAGGTAACATCATATTTATCTCCATTTTTTGTGTTCTTTTTAAAATTTTTATTTATTTTTTTTATTTCTTTTTAAGGTTCCAGAATTCATTGTTTATGCACCACACCCAGTGCTCCATGCAATACTGCCCTCCATAAAACCCACCACCTGGCTCCCCCAACCTCCCACCTCCTGCCCCTTTAAAACCTTCAGATTGTTTTTCAGAGTCCATAGTATCTCATGGTTCAACTCCCCTTCCAATTTCCCTCAACTCCCTTCTCCTATCTCCCCATGTCCTCCGTGTTATTTGTTATGCTCCACAAATAAGTGAAACCATATGATAATTGACTCTCTCTGCTTGACTTATTTCCCTCAGCGTAATCTCTTCCAGTCCCAACCATGTTGATACAAAAGTTGGGTATTCATCCTTTCTGATGGAGGCATAATACTCCATACTGTATATACATCTTCCTTATCCATTTGTCCATTGAAGGGCATCTTGGTTCTTTCCACAGTTTGGCGACCATGGCCATTGCTGCTATGAACATTGGGGCACAGATGGCCCTTCTTTTCACTACATCTGTATCTTTGGGGTAAATACCCAGTAGTGCTATTGCAGGGTCATAGGGAAGTTCTATTTTTAATTTCTTAAGGAATCTCCACACTGTTTTCCAAAGTGGTTGCACCAACTTGCATTCCCATCAACAGTGTAAGAGGGTTCCCCTTTCTCCACATCCTCTCCAACACATATTGTTTACTGTCTTGTTAATTTTGGCCATTTTAAGTGGTGTAAGGTGGTATCTCAATGTGGTTTTGATTTGAATCTCCCTGATGGCTACTGATGATGAACATTTTTTCATGTGTCTGTTAGCCATTTGTATGTCTTCTTTGGAGAAGTGTCTGTTCATGTCTTCTGCCCATTTTTTGACATGATTATCTGTTTTGTGTGTGTTGAGTTTGAGGGGTTCACACTAGAGGATAGAGTTGAACAAATTCTCCATGAGACTTTTCCCAATCTGGGTAATGGAACAAATGTTCGTGTCATAGAGGCAAAAGGGTCTCCCACTGCCCAAGGTCATAGAATCTAGAAAGATCTCGAGACACCTGATTGTAAAAATGATCAATCATAATTTTAGACAGGGGCTCTTGAAAGCAGCTATGGGAAAAAAGATTCATTATGTACAGAGTACCGTCCATCAGAATAACATCAGACCTGCCCCCAGAATCCTGGCAAGCCAGAAAGGGCTGGCAAGATGTATTCAGGGAACTAAATGAGAATAACATGCAGCCAAGAATACTTTATCCAGCAAGACTGACGTTCAAAATGGATGGAGAGCTTCCAGGACGGGCAAGGTTTAAAAGAGTATGTGACCACCAAGCTGGCACTACAAGAAATATTAAGGGGGGGTTCTATAAAAGAAGAAAGAACCCAAGAGTGTCATTGAACAGAAACTTATGGAGACAATCTATAGAAACAAGGACTTAACAGGAAACACGAAGTCAATAAAAACGTATCTCTCGATAATCACTCTCAATGTGAATGGCCTAAACGCTCCCATAAAATGGCACAGGGTTGCAGATTGGAGAAAATGACAGAACCCATTCATATGTTGTCTACAAGAGACCCATTTTGAATCCAAGGATACATCCGGACTGAAAGTGAAGGGATGAAGAAGCATCTTTCAAGCCAATGGGTCTCAAAAGAAGGCTGGGCTAGTGATTCTCATATCAGATAAATTAGATTTTAAACTAAAGACTGTAGTCAGAGATACAGAAGGACACTACATCATTCTTAAAAGGTCTATCCACCAAGAAGATCTAACAATTGTAAATATTTATGCCCTTCATATGGGACCAGCCAACTATGTAAGACAACTGTTAATCAAGATAAAGAGTCATATTGATATGAATACATTTATAGTAGGGGATCTTAATGCGCCACTCTGAGTAATAGGCAGATCATTCAAGCAGAAAATTAATAAAGAAACAAGAGCACTGAATGACACATTGGAACAGATGGACCTCATAGATATATACAGAACATTCCACCCTAAAACAACATAATACTCATTCTTCTCTAGTGTGCATGGAACTTTCTCCAGAATAGACCACATACTGGGTCACAAATCAGGACTCAACCAATACCAAAAGACTGAGATTATTCCCTGCATATTCTCAGATCACAATACTTTGAAACTAAAACTCAACCACATCTAAAAGTTTGTAAGGTAATCAAACATCTGGAAGCTAAAGACCACCTTGCTTAAGAATGTTCGGATTAGGGACGCCTGGGTGGCTCAGTTGGTTAAGCAGCTGCCTTCAGCTCAGGTCATGATCCCAGCGTCCTGGGATTGAGTCCCACATCAGGCTCCTTGTTCAGCAGGAAGCCTGCTTCTCCCTCTGCCTCTGTCTGCCGCTCTGTCTGCCTGTGCTCGCTCCAGTTCTCTCTCTGACGAATAAATAAATAAAATCTTTTAAAAAAAAAGAATGTTTGGATTAGCCAGGAAATTAAAGAAGAACTTAAACAATTCATGGAAACCAATGGGAATGAAGACACTTCTGTCCAAAACCTATGGGATACAGCAAAGGCAGTCCTAAGGGGGAAATACATATCCATCCAAGCCTCCCTCAAAAAAATTGAGAAATCCAGAATACACCAACTGTCTTTACAACTTAAAGAACTGGAGAATCAACAAAAAATTAAGCCAACCCCCCACACAAGAAGGGAAATAATAAAGATTAGAGCAGAGATCAATAAGATAGAAACTAGATACAATAGAATGCATCAATGAAACTAGAGACTTTTTTTGAAAGAATCAATAATATTGATGAACCATTGGCCAAACTAATCCAAAAGAAAAGAAAGGAGACCCAAATTAATAAAATTATGAGTGAAAAGGAAGAGATCACGACTAACACCAATGAAATAGAAACAATCATCAGAAATTATTATCAACAGTTATATGCCATTAAGTTAAGCAACCTAAATGAAATGGATGCATTCCTGGAAACCTTTAAACTTCCAAAACTGAATCAGGAAGAAATTGACAACCTGAATAGACAAGTATCTAGTAACAAGATTGAAGCAGTGATCAAAAACCTCCCAAAAAACAAGCGAGCGCGGGGCGCCTGGGTGGCTCA
Source organism: Taxidea taxus jeffersonii (assembly GCA_003697995.1). Classification (NCBI taxonomy): domain Eukaryota; kingdom Metazoa; phylum Chordata; class Mammalia; order Carnivora; family Mustelidae; genus Taxidea; species Taxidea taxus. Next base: position 35,045 of record ML094224.1, read on the forward strand.
GTGGGTTAAGCCTCTGCCTTCGGCTCAGGTCATGATCCCAGGGTCCTGGGATCGAGTCCCACATCGGGCTCTCTGCTCAGCGGGGAGCCTGCTTCCTCCTTTCTCTCTGCCTGCCTCTCTGCCTACTAGTGATCTCTCTCAGTCAAATAAATAAATAAAATCTTAAAAAAAAAAAAACAAGAGCTCGTGACTGACGGATTCCCTGGGGAATTCTACCAAACTTTCAAAGAAGAAATAACACCTATTCTCCTGAAGCTGTTTCAAAAAATGAAGCAGAAGGAAAACTCCCAGACTCTTTTTATGAAGCCAGCATTACCTTGATCCCCAAACCAGACAAAGACCCCACCAAAAAGGAGAATTTCAGGCCAATATCCCTGATGAATATGGATGCTAAGATTCTCAACAAGATCCTAGCTAATAGGATCTAACAGTATATTAAAAAGATTATCCACCATGACCAGGTGGGATTTATCTATGGGTTTCAAGAATGGTTCAGCATTCACAAATCAATCAATGTGATAGAACAAACCAATAAAAGAAGAAAAAAGAACCACATGGTCCTCTCAGTTGATTCAGATAAAGCATTTTACAAGATACAGCATCCATTCTTGATTAAAACTCTTCAAAGTATATGGGTGGAGGGAACATTCCTCAACTTCATAAAATCTATCTATGAAAAACCCACAGCGAATATCATCCTCAGTGGGGAAAGCTGACAGCCTTCCCTTTGAGATCAGCAACTTGACAAGGATGTCCACTCTCACCACTCTTGTTCAACATAGTGTTGGAAGTCCTAGCAACAGCAATCAGACAACAAAGATAAAAGGTATTCAAATTGGCAAAGAAGAAGTCAAACTCTCTCTCTTCGCAGATGCCATGATACTTTATATAGAAAACCCAAAAGACTCCACCCCCAAACTACTAGAACTCATACAGCAAGTCAGTAATGTGGCAGGATACAGAGTCAATGTACAGAAATCAGTTGCTTTCTTATACACTAACAATGAAAATACAGAAAGGGAAATTAGAGAATTGATTGCATTTACTATAGCACCAAGAACCACAAGATAACCTGGGAATAAACCTAATGAAAGAGGTAAAGGATCTGTACTCAAGGAACTACAGGACACTCATGAAAGAAATTGAAGAAGACAAAAAAGATGGAAGACCATTCTATGCTCATGGATCAGAAGAATAAACATGGTTAAAATGTCTATATTGCCTAGAGCAATCTATACTTTCAATGCCATCCTGATCAAAATTCCACTGACATTTTTCAAAGAGATAGAGCAAACAATCCTAAAATTTGTATGGAATCAGAAGAGACCCCAAATTGCTAAGGAAATGTTGAAAAAGAAAAACAAAGCTGGGAGCATCATATTGCCTGATTTCAAGCTTTACTACAAAGCTGTGATCACTAAGACTGCATGGTACTGGCACAAAAACAGACACATAGACCAGTAGAACAGAGTAGAGAGTCCAGATATAGACCCTCAACTTTATGGTCAACTAATCTTCGACAAAGCAGGAAAAAATATATAGTGGTAAAAAAGATAGTCTCTTCAATAAATGGTGCTGGGAAAGTTGGACAGCTGTATGTAGTAGAACCATTCTCTTACACCGTACACAAAAGTAAACTCAAAATGGTTAAAAGACCTCAACATGAGGCAGGGATCCATCAGAATCCTAGAGGAGAACATAGGCAGTAACCTTTTTGACATCGGCCACAGCAACTTCTTTCAAGATACGTCTCCAAAGGCAAAGGAAACAAAAGCAAAAATGAACTTTTGGGACTTCATCAAGATCAAAATCTTCTGCACAGCAAAGGAAACAGTCAACAAAACAAAGAGGCAACCCACGGAATGGGAGAAGATATTCACAAATGACAGTACAGACAAAGGGCTTATATCCAAGATCTATAAAGAACTCCTCCAACTCAACACACACAAAACAGGTAGCTTTTTCTTTTTAGATTTTATTTATTTATTTGACAGAGAGAGAGAGCACAAGCAGAGGGAGCAGCAGAGGCAGAGGGAGAAGCAGGCAATCCGCTGAGCAGGGAGCCTGATATGGGATTCGATCCCAGGACCCTGGGATCATGACCTGAGCTGAAGGCAGATGCCTAATGGACTGAGCCACCCAGGTGCCCTGGAAGCTTTATTTTAACTAGCTTTATTGAGGTATAATTTATAAACAATAAAATTCACCAGTTATAATGTGATGAGTCTCGACAATTGAATACAGTTGTGTAATTGTCATTACATTCAAGACCTAGAGCACTTCCACCACTCCAGAAAAGTTTCCTCATGCCCCTTGAAGTGAGTCTCTTACACCCACACTGGGTCCTTGGCAACCACTGACATGTATCCTGTCACAATAATATAACTTCTAGAATTTCATATAGGTGGAATTGTATGGTATATAGTCTTTAATGATTTTTACTCAGCTTAATGTTTTTGAAATTACCCATGTTTTTGTTTGCTTCAGTAATTTCCTTTTTATTGCTGAATAGTGTTCTTTTGGATAGATGTACAAGTCTGTTGATCCGTCCACCAGCTCATGGCTGTTTCCAGGTTTTGGCTGTAAAAAAGGAAGCTATTATAAACATTCACATGGCAAGTCTTTGTGTGAACATGTTTTCATTTCTCTTGGGCAAATTCCAAGAGTAGAATTGCTGGGTCATGTTGTAAATGTATGTTTAACGTTATAAAACATTGTCCATCTGTTTTATAAAGTGGTTATGCCATTTTGCATTCCCACTAGCAATGTATGCAAGTTTTAGTAGTTGTCACACATCCTCAACAACACTTGACATTATACATCTTTTAAATTTTAGGCAGTGAATGGTAACTTATGAAAATTATATCTTCTAATTGTTTTTGCTACCACATAGGACTATTTTTTGAAGGTTTATTTATTTGAGAGAGAGAGAGAGAGAGCACACATGCATGGGAGGGGCAGAGGGAGAGGAAAAGAATCTCAAGCAGACTCCCTGCTGAGTGCAAAGTTCAGGGCTGGGCCTTATGATCCTGAGATCATGACTTGAGCCAAAACCAAGTGTCAGACGTTAAACTGACTGAGCCACCCAGGCACCCCAACTACTTTATAGGACTATTACTGATTTTTTAAATTTGAAATCAATTAGCCAACATATAGTACATTAGTCTCAGATAGTGTTCAACAATTTATCAGTTGCTTATAACACCGAGTGCTCATCATGTCATATTACCAGTTTTTGGAAAACATTTTCTATGCAGCAACCTTGATTAACTCCTTAAATAGTTAAAATTATTTGTCTGAAAATTCTCTTTTGGTTTCTATGTAGCCAGTTAGATAACCCATGAATAATGATATTTTCTTTCTTCCCAATACTTAAATCTATTTCTATTCCTTGTCTTATTAAATTGATAATGATCTTTCCAATGCAATGTTAAATGGTAATTTGGAGAGGGAGTATCTTCTCCAGTATGAAAATGCTTCTGAAGTTTCTGCATTAAGTATACTGTTTATTGTGAGTTTTGGTAAATGCCCTTTGTCAGAATAAACTTTTCCTTTTATTCTTGAGTTGTTTAGTGTTTTTTTGGTCCATAGAGAGATGCTGAATTTCATTTAATTTTTTAAATCCACTGAGATGAGTACATATTGTTTTTTTTAATCAGCATAAGTAGGGACTTGTAGTAATGGATTGTCTAAAATTAGACTATCCCTTAACTACTAAAATTAAGCCTATTTGATCATATTGTACTTTTTAAATATATTTGTTAGGTTCAATTAACTTGTATTTTAATTAGGCCTTTTGAGACTTATCAAAAATGAGATTGTAGTATAATATTTCATCTTTCTAAAAAGCTTGCCTGGTTTTGGTATCAAGGTTTTACTAAATTCATAAAATGAATTGGACAACTTTTCCTCTTTTTCTGTTCTCCAGAATATTTCATATAATGTAGAGATTATCTGTTCTTTAGTAGTTTGATAAAACCTTTCTAGCTGGGATTGGTGACTTTGATGGCAGAGATGTTGGTTACTGATTGAATTTCTTTGGTATCTGATGGTCTACTCATTTTTCAATTTCTTCTTGAATAAAACTGTTGATTTGTATTTTCCCATGGAATTGTACATGTCATCAGAGTTTTCACATTGGTTGGCATAAAATATTTTATAGCATACTCTTATTATTTTAAAAATATGAATATTCATTTAATAATGACCCCATTTTCATTGCTAATAATGGTTATTCAGGTCTTGATTCTTTTTTCATTAATCTTATCAGAGTATTGCTTACTTATTAAGCTTTTCTAAAAAATTAGGTTTTGGTTTTATTAAGCATTTTTAATTTTTGTTTCCTATTTTATTAATTTTTCTTTTGATATTTATTTCCTTCATTGTACTTTCTTCTGGTTTGCTTCACGGTTCTTTTCTAAGTTCTTGCATCTAATTCTTAACATACTAATATTCAGTTATTTTGTTTCATATGGCACACATTCTGTCACATCAGTTGAAATATCACATCAGTTACACTGTACAATTTGATATATGTCACTAAGTAACAATTGTCTGTAGTTATTTTTTTCTTTATTCCATTTAGAAGAAATTTTTGTCCAAATACATGGAGATTTTTAAAATAATGCTGCAACAAACATGGAGATGTGTGCATCTTTTCAACTTAATGTTTTCATTTTCTTTCCTTTTTTTCCATTCCTTTGAGTGTATATATATTTATTTATTCCCTTTGCACATTTTTTAAATTTAATTTCTTTTCAGTGTAAGAGAATTCATTGTTTATGCACCACACCCAGTGCTCCATGTAATACGTGCCCTCCATAATGCCCAGCCCCTGGCTCCTCCAGCCTCCCACCCCCTGCCCCTTCAAAACCCTCAGATTGTTTTTCAGAGTCCATAGTCTTTCATGGTTCATCTCTCCCTCTAATTTCCCTCAACTCCCTTCTCATCTCCATCTCCCCATGTCCTCTGTGTTATTTGTTATGCTCCACAAATAAGTGAAACCATATGATAATTGACTCTCTCTGCTTGACTTATTTCCCTCAGCATAATCTCTTCCAGTTCCGTCCATGTTGATACAAAAGTTGGGTATTCATCCTTTCTGATGGAGGCATAATACTCCATAGTGTATATGGACCACATCTTCCTTATCCATTCGTCCGTTGAAGGGCATCTTGGTTCTTTCCACAGTTTGGCAACCGTGGCCATTGCTGCTATGAACATTGGGGTACAGATGGCCCTTCTTTTCACTACATTTGTATCTTTGGGGTAAATACCCAGTAGTGCTATTGCAGGGTCATAGGGAAGCTCTATTTTTAGTTTCTTAAGGAATCTCCACACTGTTCTCCAATTTGGCTGCTCCAACTTGCATTCCCACCAACAGTGTAAGAGGGTTCCCCTTTCTCCACATCCTCCCCAACACACGTTGTTTTCTGTCTTGCTAATTTTGGCCATTCTAACTGGTGTAAGGTGGTATCTCAGTGTGGTTTTAATTTGAATCTCCCTGATGGCTAGTGGTGATGAACATTTTTTCATGTGTTTCATAGCCATTTGTATGTCTTCATTGGAGAAGTATCTGTTCATGTCTTCTGCCCATTTTTTGACATGATTATCTGTTTTGTGTGTGTTGAGTTTGAGAAGTTCTTCATAGATCCTGGATATCAGCCTTTTGTCTGTACTGTAATTTGCAAATGTCGTCTCCTATTCCGTGGGTTGCCTCTTTGTTTTGTTGACTGTTTCCTTTGCTGTGCAGAAGCTTTTGATCCTGATGAAGTCCCAAAAGTTCATTTTCGCTTTTGTTTCCTTTGCCTTTGGAGACATATCTTGAAAGAAGTTGCTGTGGCTGATATCGAAGTGGTTACTGCGTATGTTCTTCTCTAGGATTCTGATGGATTCCTGTCTCACGTTGAGGTCTTTTATCCATTTCAAGTTTATCTTTTTTAAAAATTTTTTATTATTTAAGCTTTATTTAAACATATAATGTAACCCCATCACCCTCTCCCAACCCCTCTCCCCCCCACCCCCCTCAGTTTGTTTTATGACATTAAGAGTCTCTTTTGGTTTGTCTCCCTCCCGATCCCATCTTGTTTCATTTTTACTTTTCCTACCACCTTAACTCCCACCCCCATTGCATGTCCACTTCCTCATATCAGGGAGATCATGTGATAGTTGTCTTTCTCCAGTTGACTTATTTCGCTAAGCAAGTTTATCTTTTTGTACGGTGTAAGAGAATGGTCGAGTTTTGTTCTTCTACATATAGCTGTCCAATTTTCCCAGCACCATTTATTGAAGAGACTGTCTTTTTTCCACTGTATATTTTTTCCCGCTTTGTCGAAGATTATTTGACCATAGAGTTGAGGGTCTATATCTGGGCTCTCTACTCTGTTTCACTGGTCTATGTGTCTGTTTTTATGCCAGTACGTGTTTTCATTTTCTTTTGGTAAATATCCAGTAGTGAAATTATTAGTTCATATGGGATTTTTTTCCTTTTTTTTTTAGAGAGAGAAAAAGAGAGAGAGGAGGGGCAAAGGGAAAGGGAAAGTGAGAATTTTGAGCAGGCTTCATGCCCCGCACAGGGCTTGATCTCATGACCCCGAGATCATGACCTGAGCAACAATCAAGAGTCAGACACTTATCCAATGAGCCATGCAGGCAACCCTGGGTTATACGATATTGCCATTTCTAATTTTGGGGAGAAACTCCATACTGTTTTTCACAGTGGTTGTACCAGTTTACATTCCCACCAACAATGCACAAGGGTTCCTTTTCCTGTACATCCACTTTTTGGATATTTTTTAGTAACTTCTATTTTATTGCATCTTTATAAGAATGTTATTAATATGATACTGCTTATTTGGAATTTATTGAGACTTCCTTTGATACTTGTGTTCTAGCTTTGTAAATATGATTGAAAATAATATATATTCTATATTTTTGGGCCCAGGATTAAATATGTATTGTGTACATGTATTAACTCAAACTTCATAATTGTGCTGAACAGATACTGGGATTGTAACCACGAAATCAGTGAAAGGTGCTCTTTTTTGGTCATTATCACTAATATACATCTTATTAGTAAGTCAAAGCTCTGCCCTCAAGATGGCTTAGTTTTGGAGGGTGAAGCATGTCGGCCAAAATAAAGCCCAAGCAAGAAATACAACAAGTTGACTAGGTCATATTACCTAGGCAGGACCAGTGATAATTAAGAGTCATCCTATTCACCATGAAAAGCAGTTGCTTCTAGAATGAGCATGTCTTAGTAGCTTTCGTCAGGTCACCTAAGGGAGAATGGTTTGGGGGTAGTGTGAGCAATAATAAAACAAGGTAGGGGTCAGACCTCAGAATCTTTGCTTTAGCTAAGTGGGGCTCTAGGGCCCTAGAGCCTCATGAAGTTGAAAAACACATGGCTACTGTTAAAATATTAAAAAATTCTAGACACTACCAAGGGACATTTTCTTAAAATATGTTCCCAGAGGTTTTGGTACTTTTCCTATGTGGAATGGTATTTTCTGAAGTATCTGAGCAAGAGACTGTTGGGAAATCTGTTTCTCCTTCCTGGGTTATTTCAGGAAAGACTCCTAAGAAGAAACCAGATGATATGGTGACCCTCCACTTCCACCTGTACATTTTCTGAAAGAATGAGATGGCAAGACTTTTCAGGATATTTTCTTTCTTCCTTCCTACCTTCCGTCCTCCCTCCCTACTTCTCTCCTTCCCTCCCTCCCTCCCTCCCTCCTTCCCTCTCTCTTCCTCTTCTTTCTTTCTTTCTTTCTTTCTTTCTTTCTTTCTTTCTTTCTTTCTTTCTTTCTTTCTCTTTCTTCTTTGCTTTCCTGCTTAAACCTTTTCTTCCCTCCTTCTCTCTTTCTCCAAACCTCACCCTTCCTTCCTGCCTGACTGAGTTCATTATTTTTCTTTCTATTATGCTTCAGATATGTTTTGTGGGAACTTAATCTAAACAAAATATGTTGCTATTCACTCACTTCAGTGTTCATCGTATGGTGTCTTGATGTCAGAGAGTACATGAGAAGTCTGGGATTTAAGGAAAGTGAAGTGATCACCTTGATGCAGACTGGTAAATTAGTTAAAAACACAGGCTCTGGATTCAGTCTTGAGTTTGAAATTCTTTTTTTTTTTAAGATTTTACTTGTTTATTTGACAGACAGAGATCACAAGCAGACAAAGAGGCAGGCAGAGAGAGAGAGAGAGAGAGAGGAGGAAGCAGGCTCCCCGCTGAGCAGAAAGCCCGATATGGGGCTTGATCCCAGGACCCTGGGATCATGACCTGAGCTGAAGGCAGAGGCTTTAACTCACTGAACCACCCAGGTGCCCCCTGAGTTTGAAATTCTGACTCTACCACGTATAGGCTCTGTATGAATGACTGAGCTCCTCACCACTTCTCTGATACTCCTTTTCCTCTTGTATAAAATCAGGATAAAATTAGGTTGTTGAACACACAGAATGTGCAATACTAAGAGTGAACCTTCATGTAAACTATGGCTTTTGGATTATGATGTGTCAATGTAGGTTCTACAATTGTAACAAATGTACCATTCTGTGGGTGGATGTTGGTAATGTGGCATGCACATGTAGGACCAGAGAGAATATGGGAACCTTCTGTACCTTCCCCCCAGTGTTGCTATGGACCTAAAACTGCTCTAAAAACAAAGTCTTAATTAAAAAAAATATATCAGGTTGTTGTGATCATCAAATGAGATAATCTGAGGATTTATCATAGTGTCTGGCATTTAGTAAGCTCGCAATAAATGCTAGCTCCCTTCTTCTTTCTTAAAATCATACCTAGTTAACTCTGCCCTGCTTTGGGCTCCACACAAACCCTCTTCAATTCTGCATCAACTGTATACTACAGGCCCTTATTGTTTATTTAATGTACACTTATTTTTCATGGTTCACTAGTACTGGGAAAGACAAATATAGATGTGACCATTACCTCAAGGAATTTTAATTTAGTTAGGAATATAACACATGTACACATACATCAAATCAAAAGAAAGCAATGGATTTACAAATGTTGAGTTATAATTCTGGGGGCAGAGGCATAGGAAAGGATCAGATTGGAAGTTAATATTGGAGAGGAGGTAGAATATTGACAAAGGGAGGGGGATGGATTACTAACACACTCCTGGACTTTTTGGAGGGCTCAAAAGTAGACATGCATGCCCATGGAAAAGCCCAAAGATGTAGTACACACAAATCCATTATTCTTCCCATAAACGTTTATTAAATGCCAACTTGGCCCCAGGTACTAGGTTACATAGTTCTTTTTTTTTAAGATTTTATTTTTATTATTTATTTGTTAGAGAGAGAGAGTAAGCACAGGCACACAGAGAGGCAGGAAGAGGCAGAGGGAGAAGCAGGCTCCCTGCTGAGCAAGGAGCCTGATGTGGGACTCGATCCTGGGATGCTGGGATCATGACCTGAGCCGAAGGCAGCCGCTTAACCAGCTGAGCCACCCAGGCGTCCCGGGGTTACATAGTCCTGAGACACATTGGTTTTCTCCTCTAAGGCATACAATCTAGTAGAGGAAGAAAGATATGATTCTAAGAAAAGTGGAATAAAATAAGGCAGTTTAGGAGTATAGGATGATTGCATGCTGCAATCATTTGTCCTAAAATTCAAAGGCAGAGTAAACACTTTTGATTAGAAATATGAGGAGGATTCTTCACTGATGAAAAGTGACAGACTTGTAAATGAGGAAAGTTGTAAGTCTAAAGGGGAGGATATGATATGCAGGGAAGGGAAGAGAAGATGTAAAAGGTAAGGTCTGAGAGGTTAGATTCTAACTGTGGAGGCCTTGTAGGTTAAGGGATTTGGACTTTTTTCTCAGGACAATTAAGAGCTATTGAAGAGTTTGAAGTAGAACAGTGATGTGGTCAGATTTCTGTTTAGACTAATGGTAAGGCAGCAGTGTGGAGAATAAATCAGTCAGGGACAAGCCTGGGGACAGTAAGACCAGTTAGGAGGATACTGCAATTGTCCAGGCAAATGATAAAATAGAAAAAAGCCTGCTCTAAGACAGAGGAATTCCCAGTGTGGTGTCTGGCTGCCTTTAGACTCAAAGTGACTTCACTAGATTGCATTTGTTTAGATCTTACCCAAACTAACTTGAACATAAGTTTTCCACCAGGAAATAATTCCTCAATGACCCCTTCTGACCAAGGACTCAAAATTTGTTAGTTGTCTAGGCAGTTTGAGGTATGTGAACTGGAGACAGAGAACAGAGTAAAGTTTTATAGAGGCCTTAGCCTCCATAAAATATGACTTTTACCACAACTCTAAGCAACCATATATCCAAAGCCATCTGGGGTCAAATTAGGGAAACCAAAGCTCTGTTCGAAACTTACCCACCTATGGTAGCAAGGGATTGACTAGATATTAATAAGACTTTCAAAGAAGATATATACGCCCTTCCCAACCATCTCCACATTTTCTTAATATCTTTTGTGTTTACCCAACTATCTCCCCAATTTAATCAATATCTTTTTCTTATAACTTTGCCCATTCTGCCAAACCAGCTCTCTGAACATCTAGATTCTTCTTAGTCTTTGATTTCCAGTTCTCCTCATTCCCTTCATTACTCAGTCATTCTTACCTCTCCTTACTCTTTATAGACTTTATTCAAACTACCCACCTCCTTCTACATACTATCTTATGAACCCAGTCATCTTGATTCCATTGACTTGTGTCCTAGCCTCACAACTTATATTTCTTGCTGCTTGTTGATAGGCATCCTAGTAATCCAGGGGGTGATATAGTAAAGTGGAAAGAATATAAGCTCTTTGGACAAGCAGCCTGGATTCAAATCCTGTATTCCCCATTCCTTAGCTGTGTGACCTTGAATGGGTTACTTAACCATTTTTAATTACAATATTATCATCCATAAAATGGGAGCAACAATTATACTGACATTACAGAGTTCTTGGCAGGTTTATGAAACAATAGATTTAGCATTTAGCACATAGAAAAAACTCAATAAATGTCAATTAATATTTTATTTTATTATTTTATTTTATTTCTCCAGTGTTCCAAGATTCATTGCTTATGCACCACACCCAGTGCTCCATGCAATACGTGCCCTCCTTAATACCCACCACCAGCCTCACCCAACCCCCCACACTCTTCCCCTCCCAAACCCTCAATTTCTGAGTCCACAGTCTCTCATATTTCATCCCCCCCTCCGATTTCCCCCAACTCACTTCTCTCCAACTCAATGTCCTCAGTGTTATTGCTTATATTCCACAAGTGAAACCATATGACAGTTGACTTTCTCTACTTGATTTATTTCACTCAGCATAATCTCCTCCAGTCATGTCATTGTTTTTTTTTAAGATTTTATTTATTTATTTGACAGACAGAGATCACAAGTAGGCAGAGAGGCAGGCAGAGAGAGAGGAGGAAGCAGGCTCTCCACTGAGCAGAGAGCCCAATGCAGGGCTCGATCCCAGAACCCTAAGATCATGACCTGAGCTAAAGGCAAAGGCTTAACCCACTGAGCCACCCAGGCACCCCCAGTCCTGTCATTGTTGGTACAAAAGTTGGGTATTCATCCTTTCTGATGGGGGCATAATATTCTGTTGTATATATGGGCCATAGCTTCTTTATCCATTCGTCTGTTGAAGGGCATCTTGGCTCTTTCCATAGTTTGGTGACTGTGGCCATTGCTGCTATGAACTTTGGGGTAGAGATGGCCTTTCTTTTCCCTGCATCTGTATCTTTGGGGTAAACACCCAGTAGTTCAATTGCAGGGTCATAGGGTAGCTCTATTCTTATTTTTTAATTTTTTAAAAGATTTTACTTATTTATTTGACACACAGAGAGAGATCACAAGTAGGCAGAGAGGCAGGCAGAGCGAGAGGGGGAAGCAGGCTCCCTGCTGAGCAGAGAGCCCGATGCAGGGCTCAATCCCAGGACCCTGAGATCATGACCTGAACCGAAGGCAGAGGCTTTCCCACCGAGCTACCCAGGTGCCCCAATGTAGCTCTATTTTTAATTTCTTAAGGGACCTCCACACTGCTTTCCAATGTGGCTGCACCAACTTGCATTCTCACCAACAGTGTAAGAGGGTTCCCCTTTCTCCATATTCTCTCCAACACTTGTTGTTTTCTGTCCTGTTAATTCTTGCCATTCTAACTGGTGTAAGGTGGTATCTCAGTGTGGTTTTGATTTGAATTGCCTTGATGGCTAATGAGGATGAATATTTTTTCATGTGTCTGTTAGCCATTTGTATGTCTTCTTTGGAGAAGTGTCTGCTCATGTCTTTTGCCCATTTTTGACGTGATTATCTGTTTTTGGGGTGTTGAGTTAGAGGAGTTCTTTATAGATCTTGGATAACAACCCTTTGTCTGTGGTGTCATTTGCGAATATCTTCTCCCATTCTGTGGGTTGCCTCTTTGTTTTGTTGACTGTTTCCTTTGCTGTGCAGAAGATTTTGATCTTAATGAAGTCCCAAAAGTTCATTTTCGCTTTTGTTTCTTTGCCTTTGGAGACGTGTCTTAAAAGAAGTTGCTGTGGCCAATGTTGAAGAGGTTAGTTACTGCCTATGTTCTCCTCTAGAATTCTGAAGGATTCCTGCCTCACATGGAGGTCTTTTATCCATTTTGAGTTTATCTTTGTGTATGGTGTAAGAGAATGGTCGAGTTTCATTCTTCTACACATAGCTGTTCAATTTTCCCAGCACCATTTATTGAAGAGACTTTTTTCCACTGTATATTTTTTCCTGATTTGTCAAAGATTATTTGACCATAGGGTTGTAGGTCCATATCTGGACTCTCTACTCTGTTTTACTGGTCTGTGTGTCTGGGATGCAAGGGTAGTTCAACATTCACAAGTCAATCAATGTTATAGAACAAACCAATAATAGAAGAGAGAAGAACCACATGGAACTCTCAGTTGATTCAGAAAAAGCATTTGACAAAATACAGCATCCATTCCTGATTAAAACTCTTCAAAATATAGGGATGGAGGGAACATTCCTCAACTTCATAAAATCTATGAAAAACCCACAGGGAATATCATTCTCAATGAGGAAAAGCTGACAGCCTTCCCTTTGAGATCAGGAACATGACAAGGATGCCCACTCTCACAACTCTTGTTCAACATAGTATTAGAAGTCCTAGCAACAGCAATCAGACAACAAAGAGAAATAAAAGGTATCCAAATTGGTAATGAAGAAGTCAAACTCTCTCTCTTTGCAGGTGACATGATACTTTATATGGAAAACCCAAAAGACTCCACCCCCAAACTACTAGAACTCATACAGCAATTCAGTAATGTGGCAGGATACAAAGTCAATGTACAGAAATCAGTTGCTTTCTTATACACGAACAATGAAAATACAGAAAGGGAAATTAGAGAATCAATTCCATTTACTATAGCACCAAGAACCATAAGATACTTTGGAATAAACCTAACCAAAGAGGTAAAGGATCTGTACTTGAGGAACTACAGAACACTCATGAAAGAAATTGAAGAAGACACAAAATGATGGAAAAGCTTTTCATGCTCATGGATCAGAAGAATAAATATTGTTAAAATGTCTATACTGCCCAGAGAAATCTACACTTTCAATGCCATCCTGATCAAAATTCCACCAGCATTTTTCAGATTGGTGGAACAAACAATCTTAAAATTTGTATGGAACCAGAGAAGACCCTGAATTGCTAAGGAAATGCTGAAAAAGAAAAACAAAGCTGGGAGCATCACGTTGCCTGATTTCAAGCTTTACTACAAAGCTGTGATCACCAAGGCAGCATAGTACTGGCACAAAAATGAATATCAATTTAAATAAAAAGTCATAATTTGGTTCCTTTTTGAATGGGATCTTCTTTCTTCCCTAAATGAGTTGGAAGCTGACAAACGATAAATAGCCATAGCTTTCTTCCTTGTGATTTTTCTCCACCCTACATCTGGTATAGGACTTTGTATGCAGTAGGCATTCAATTAATTTAGTGACATGATTAGACATGATCCAAAGCCAGAAGTATAAAATTGGCTATGGGAAAAGAAGTAGGACTTCTAGGACTGAATCTATTACAAATTTTAGGGACCAGATTTGCCAGAAAGGGAAAGGAATTTGGAAATACTGGACTCAGGATAAAGAGAGAAGATGGCATCTTTGGGCATCTGAGTAGCTCAGTAGGCTAAGTGTCTGACTCTTGGTTTGGCTCAGGTCATGATCTCATGGATTGTGAGAGGAAGCCCCAAGTCAGGCTCCAGCTCAGCCGGGAGTCAGCTTGAAGATTTTCTCCCTCTGCCTTTCCCCCTACTCCCTCACATATGTTCTCTCTCTCCCAAGTAAATAAATAAATCTTTAAAGGGGGGGCAGCTTTCCTTAGAGTGAAACAGTGTAATGTAATAGAAAGGGAGTTTCAGAGTGCTGAATTGAAATTCAAGTTCCACTGCATACAAACTATGTGACCTTGGGCAAATAACCAAAGCTCTCAGGGTCTCAGATTCCTCATCTATAAAATGAAGATAATAATACTTGACTCCCAGAGTTATGAAGAGGATTCAAGGCATAATCTATTTAAAATTCCTAGAATAATGCCTGAGACATGGTGAGTGGCCAAATAGATGTCTCCTCCCTCTCCTTCTCTTTATTACCTTTTCTTTACCACATTTGATATCATGGAAATCTGAGTGTGGGGAGGGAGAATTGTGAGCCCTTCTTGAGAATGCCCCCAAATGTTTCCTTTACATCTTTATTCCTCAGACTGTAGATCATAGGGTTAAGCATGGGGATGACCACTGTGTAGAATACAGAGACCATCCTGTCTCTGCCTAGTAAGTACTCAGAGGATGGGCGCAAGTAAGTGAATGCTGTGGTTCCATAGTACAGGCTGACAGCAGTCAGATGGGAAGCACAAGTGGAGAATGTCTTGTGTTTTCCCTGGGCTGAGGGTATTCTGATGATAGCCAAGAAGACACATGCATAGGAGACTAGGATGATTATCAGGGACACAGACACATTAAAGGTACCACAGGCAAAGAGGAGAAGTTGGAGGATCTGTGTGTCAGAGCAAGAGAGTTTTAAAAGGGGAGGGATATCGCAGAAATAGTGACTGATGACATGGGATTTACAGAAGGTCAGAGAAAAGATCGTGCTCGTGAGAAGCACCATGTTCATCAGGCCCACTGCATAGCTGGCAGCCACTAGCTGCAAACAGAACCTTGGGGACATAATGATATGGTAAAGCAGAGGGTTGCAGATGGCCACATAGCGGTCATAGGCCATGGAAGCCAAGAGGAAGAACTCAGTGACAGCAAAGATCACAAAGCAGCTTGTCTGTATTGCACAACCAGAGAAGGAGATCATCTGGCAACCAGAGAAAAACCCCATCAACATTTTTGGAACTGTGACTGAAGAATAACAGAAGTCAATAAAAGATAGGTTGCTGAGGAAGAAATACATGGGAGTGTGGAGTCGAAGGCTGACCACAATGAGGGCAAGGAGGCCCAGGTTTCCCACAATTGTGATTGCATAGATCAGGAAGAAGAGGCCAAAGAATATAGGCTGAAGCTGAGGATCATCAGTGAGGCCCATGAGGAAGAATTCACTCAACTTGCTGCCATTGCCTCCATCCATTAGGCCACTACAGGTCTGTAAAGGGAACAAGCATGACAATAGTGAGACATGTATAGCTCAAGGCCTTAAACAGAGACCAGTGGGGTCTGGTGCTGGCTACCTAGGACATAAACATACTGAGTGTGTCGACTATGACTTCATTCTGCCTTACTCATCTCTTGCCATCCTCCAACCTATTGGATATAAGGTTTAAAGGCATGAAGATGGAATCTGGAGCCAGAAGAATGGGTCTGAATCTCAACCTGGCTGCTATCATCTCTGTGATCTTGGGCTAATATCTTAACCAGAGTCTTCTCTGTAAACGGGGATAAGACATCAACCTTGTGAGACTGGTTGTAAAAACTAAAAGTGATGGTGGATGTATGTACAATGTCTAGCAAGGCATGAGAAGAGTAGGTACTTAATGAATTCTAATTTCCTTCCTCCTCCTACACCCTTCTTTTTAACACTGAACCTGTTCTCAGCCAAAGCTTAACTTGAGCATAAAGTCCAGGACAGAAATCTTAAACAT
>ML094234.1:2888-15763 GCA_003697995.1 Taxidea taxus jeffersonii
GTCAGTGAATTGATGAGGTGGGTGACAGGAATGTGGGAGCAAACAGAGTGACGTCTTTGGAGAGGCTGCCCGGTAATTCAGGCCCCCCCCCCACCCCAGCCCTTGGTACCCTCTCCCCCGACCTAAGTCTGTTCTCCTCGAGGGCTGGGGAGATGCGTGTGGCTGGGCTCCCCGGTTTCCAGCATTCTCTGCTTCCCCCACCACATTCCACATTCCTGTCACCCACCTCATCAATTCACTGACCAGATCCTTAACCTTAGCGATGGTTCGGGAGACAGGGGATTGGATAGCATCCTCTTTCTTGGCCCTTCCTTATTCTGGGAAAAGAGGGTTCTTTTCCTTGTGTGTGTCTCTTCTCCCTCCACTCCTAATTCTTCTGCTCTGTTTGGGAAGAACGTGGAGGAAAAGCTTACTTCTGCCCCCACTGCTCTTACCCCTACTGTAGTGGCCTTTGGAGATGCCCCCTGCCTCCCCCCACCAACTCTCTTGTGTGTTGGAGAGAAGGGGCCCTCCCAGCACAAAGTTGCATCCCCTGCCTCCTCCCCCCCTCCCCGCCCTTGTTAATTTATTCTAATTTATTAACTTCGGCCCACCCGATCTGAGAAGGGAGCTGAGAAGGGAGCGAGCACTGTGCCTCTCACCCAGGGCCTTCCCGTGCGTGCGGCCTGGGAGGGGGGAGGGCTTGGGTGTGGCCCGGCTGGAGGTTGCTCTGGCTGTTCTTGTTTCTTGTTTTTGTGTTTGTGTTCTCTGGCATTTGCTGAGAAAAATGTGAGCAAAGCAGAAGGAGGTGGGAAAATGGATCCAAACCCCAGTATGCCCCGCCCCACCCCACAACCTTTCCCCTAGTGGTGGGAAACCCTTACCTTGCAAAGTGAATGTGTCCCCTTCCCCAATCTCTAGTGTATTTCACAGAAAACCTCCCAATAAAACTGTGTTGAAACCTGGGCCCAGATCTTGTTTTATTTCCCCCAAAACTGGGCAGTGGGTGGGGCCTCGGCTCCTTGGGCTGTTCCGTTCTATCAATTTCAGACTTTGGCTTAGCTCTACTCAGGATGGGTGTAAAAGGTGACTACCTTCATCAGCGAATTAGCTTCTGAACCAGAAGAGCCACATGCAGGCAAATTAGTGCTGGCCTGTAACCCCTTGGGGTCAGTGTGGGAAATAGGGAGAAGGGGGTCTGGTCTAGGGTGGGGGTGGGAGTGGAGGGGGCAGGGTCCTTGTCTCTAAGTCAAGGAGGAGGCAGAGGGCACTCGGGCCTAGGTTCCTGGCCTGGGGAAACAGGAGACTGGGGCCCAGTCTTGGGTTGGGGGAGTCAAAGGAGGGAGTGGGAACCAGGGTGGCAGCAAGGGCGCTGGAGTGGGGTGTGGATCTGGCC
The DNA here is from genome assembly GCA_003697995.1 of Taxidea taxus jeffersonii. Lineage (NCBI taxonomy): Eukaryota > Metazoa > Chordata > Mammalia > Carnivora > Mustelidae > Taxidea > Taxidea taxus. The sequence goes on from ML094234.1 coordinate 4,264, forward strand.
TTAGGCTGGGCTCAACATTAAGGAAGTAGAGGGTCTTGGTGGTCCAGGCTTGGGGTCAGCAGGATGAAGTCGAACTGGGGAGGCAGTCTCGGGCCAGGGGTTAGCGTCGACGAATTGATGGGGGAACCAAGGAAGCCAGGGACCCATCCAGCCTCCGGAGCCGGCGGGGCGGGGCGGGGCCGGGCCGGGCGGGGGCGGGGAGGCCGGAGGGGGCGGGGCGGGGCGATCACGCGTCCCCTCGTGCCCGACGTCACCGCGCGGGCGTCAGCTGACTGCTCGGCTGCTGCCGTCCGCAGCCGTTGAGACTCCACCAGGCCGCTGTCGCCGTTACCGCCGTTGCCGCCGCCGCCGCCGCCGCCGCCGCCGCCATGGCTCAATACAAGGGCGCCGCGAGCGAAGCGGGCCGCGCCATGCACCTGATGAAGAAGAGGGAGAAGCAGCGCGAGCAGATGGAGCAGATGAAGCAGCGGATCGCGGAGGTGCGGGCCAGGCCAGGGCCACTCGGAGCACGCGCGCCACCCGCCGCCCCGCGAAAGCCGCGGCGCGGGACGCAGAGCCCCGGTGGCGAACCGGGGCGGGACCCTTGCTCGCCCACCTCCGGCGACGGGCACAAGCGGTCCGGTGACAGTGTGCTCATCTGTAAAATGTGCGCAGGAGGCTGAGACGAGCTAAGCCTGTGACAAGCCTCCGGGAGGGCGGAGCTATAGTCAGGGGTTGCACTGGTGGAATTTGGGCTCCCCTCCTGTACACAGAGCATCTTCGCCCTGCATTCCTCCCCCCTCGTCCCGGCAACGAGGCCTGCGCCCTGATCCAGTGGATGCCAGGGAGGTCAGGCCCCATGGGCCCTGGCCAATCCACTGGCCACTGAGCCTCATAACAGAGCCCTTTGCCCCGGGACCGAGGCAGGGTTCGCCGTCTGGGCTTTAGTGAGTGGCCGGTGGCAGGGGGGCTCTCTGGAAGAAAGGGTTCCTCTGCTTGGGCCTTTTGGGGAGACTTGTCCGAAGAGCAGGCTGCCTTCGGTACTGTGGCAAGCGGGCGCACGGAAGCAGCTGCGCGCCAAGGCCTGGCTCGACCTTACTTCCCCCTGGTGGCCCAGCCCTGCTGCTGTCGCAGTGTGGACTTGCATTCTTCGGCCGGCCCCCTCCCTTGGAGGCCACCAGCCAGAGAGGGACCTGTGTGGTACCAAGCGGGGTGGGGCTGGGCTGCAGTGAGCTCTCATGGGAAGCTCTTGGCAGCATCTAGGGTCAAGAGGGAGCAATGTTGCTCAGCGGGGGACGAGGCCCCTTGGCCACTCTTCACTCGCTCCTGTCACCACCTTCAGCTTCAAGGCTGGGTAGGAAAAACAGCAGAGGGAGGTAGAGCCTGTGACCCCAGGCCACTGAGGGAGCTCTGGCCCCTAGCAGGAGACACACAGGGGCCACACCCCAGTTAGCATCCTCAGCACTGGAAGGGCCGCCCAGAGCCCTGGGGAACCTTCCAGTAACCAGGGAAAGAGGACATGTCTTCCCCAAGGTCGCAGCACCGTGAGTCCGGAGGCAGACCTGGGACAAGAACCCAGGCCCCCACTTCCCGCTCCTCTCCCGCCCCAACAGGAGAACATCATGAAATCGAACATCGACAAGAAGTTCTCCGCGCACTACGACGCCGTGGAGGCGGAGCTCAAGTCCAGCACCGTCGGTGAGTGACCCTCGTGCGGGCCACCCTCCCCTGGCCCCAGACGCCTGCTGCTTCGCTGACTGGGGGTGACCGAGCCTTGCTCATCTCGCCTCCCCTCCCCAGGTCTTGTGACCCTGAACGACATGAAGGCCAAGCAGGAGGCCCTGGTGAAGGAGAGGGAGAAGCAGCTGGCGAAGAAAGAGCAGTCGAAGGAGCTGCAGCTGTGCGTTCCTGGCCTTCCAGCCGGCGGCCTCCCTCCCGAAGCCGCTCGCGCTCGGGGCAGGCCCGGCCCTTCTCGCCCCTCGGCAGGGGGCCTGGCAGGAGCGGGAGTCACCCCGGGCTGGTAGGACCGCCCCGGCCCGTGCCACGGAGGCCCCACCTCGAGCACAGGCCGGCGGCGCTGGGGCAGGGAAGGAGCCTCGGGCGGGGGCCGAGGGGCCTGATGGCGCCTGTGCCCCGGTAGGAAGCTGGAGAAGCTGCGAGAGAAGGAGCGCAAGAAGGAGGCCAAGCGCAAGATCTCCAGCCTGTCCTTCACCCTAGAGGAAGAGGAGGAGGCAGGTGATGAGGAGGAGGAGGTGGCAGTGTACGAGGAGGAGCTGGAGAGGGAAGGTAAAGGCCGCGTCTAGGGGCCGGGCTCTGGCATGAAGCAGCGCGCCCGCCACCAGCCTCGACGGCCGCTCGGCTTGTGGTCCTGCAGCCGCCGCGTCAGGCCGGCTCCGAGGGCCAAGTGCGCGGGGCGCGCAGGGCTGCGTCGGGGAGGGGCAGAGGCACAAGCGCGGCTCCGGGCAGGGCCCTGGGGTCCTCCGTGCTGGAGGCCGCGGGGGGAGGCTGAGGCCCGTCCAGCGGCCTTCAGGAGCTGCCCTTCCTAAGCACGGCGAGAGCGGACTCGCGGTGCTGGTGGGTGCTGGTGGGTGTCGGGGGGTGCCGGTGACTGTGCCGCTCGCTGGCCGGTGGGCATGCAGCTCGTGCGGGCGGCACGCGGAGCTGCCAGTCCTGTTTGATGGGTTTCAGGGTAAAGGGACACAGCCACAGACATTCGGGGGCTACTGATTGGACAGTAGAGGTCCCAGCCAAGGGACAGAGGGGTGTCGGGCCATTCGGGAAGGCTGGGTAGCAAGGAGGAAACCAGCGTGGGGCCCCCGTGTGCCTCCACCAAGGCAGATAGGGGCAGGGCCTTGGAGTCCCACAGGTCGGTAGGCGCCCTGCTGAAGGGCCTGGGGCCACCTCAGGACCGGGGAAAGCACCCTGTGGTGGGGACAGTTGAGATGGGCCTGGGATGCGGGGATTTTCATGAGCACCCCGAGGGACAGGGGGTGTGGAGAGATGGATAGAGTCAAGGGCTGAGTGTGCCCGGAAGCCGCGCTGGCAGGAGGGGACACGCGAAGGCCTGGGAGGCTGTGAGGGTGGGCCCCGGGCTGCTTTGGAAAGTGTGGCGGCCAGGGAGCCGAGGCAGGGCACGGTGGGGCGCGGTGTGGCCGCAGGCCCGGTCTCCTGGCCTGCGCGGGGGTGGCTGGCGCGGGCGGGAGGAAAAGCCTGCGCCCTGGGGTCTCGTGTGCTCCCTGCGCGGCGGTGAGACAGACGGAGAGGGCCTCGGTGGGACTTGGCGGTGTGGAGGGACACGCGGTAGCATCACGAGCTGTGCGTCTGTGTGGCGGGGACCACTGTTTGGGACAGCAGGGACCTGGGGGAAGGCTGTTGGCATCCCTGTGGGTCGTGAGGGCTCCCTCCCCGCCGGCCCCCGTGGTTCTGTGTTGCGGGCCCTGCGATGGGGCACGAGTGTGGGATTTCTCTCTGGGTCATTCTAGCGGCCAGGCTGGAGTGTCTGCTTGTCCCCCGGGGCCCCGGTGTTCCAAAAGGGCTCTTAGGGGTCTGTAAGACCCTTGCGCGGGGTCTGCAAGCTCAGAAACACTTTCCTGGTCGCGCTAACCCGCTCTGGGCCTCCGGAGCCTGCAGCGCGATGACGTGCAGCGGCTCCCAGCGCGGCCTCCCTGTTGCGGAGCCTTCCGTGTCGCCCAGGCTTAATCTCAAGGTTGGTGACTGCCGGTGGTTGGCGCCCCGTGGACGCCAGCCCTCCGGGGTCCTCGGTGACTGGTGGCAGTGCTCACGGGCGCCGCAGACCCGCCGCTCATTCACGGCCGCGCTGCGGAGACCAAGGCGAGCCCGGGCGCAGCGGCCTTTCCCTCTCCCGCGTCCCCTGCGGCTCCCGCGTGGGCCCTGTGGGCCCCGGGGCTTCGCTTCTTTTGGCCCGCCAGAGCCTGGCCCTGATGCCGCGAGTCCCCCGGGCCACTTGGGGCGGCAGCCGATGGGACAAGCCCCCGCCCCATCTCCTGTCCCGCTGCTGGCGGTGGAGACCGACGTCAGGGCCCGCGGGCAAGGCTCGGCTCCCTAGTGGTGCCGGGTGGTGCCGGGCTGTCCCGGGAAGCCCGTGACGCCGCGGACGCCCGTGTTGCCTCTGCTGCAGAAGCCACCGCCAAGAAGAGGAAACTGGGGAAGAACCCCGACGTGGACACCAGCTTCCTGCCTGACCGAGACCGCGAGGTAAAAGCCGCCCGCCCCTGCTCGGCTCCCTGAGCGGCCCCGGGGCTTCCCGCTTCACCCGTGTCGTCCCGCAGGAGGAGGAGAACCGGCTCCGGGAAGAGCTGCGGCAGGAGTGGGAGGCCAAGCAGGAGAAGATCAAGAGTGAGGGCCCCCGAGCGGGATGGCGACGGGGAGCCGGCCCTGCTGCGGCCACGGGGCTTCGGGGCAGCACCTCGAGCTCCCGGGAGCTGGCGCACGCCAAGGGCCAATTCTGCTTCCCAGGTGAGGAGATCGAGATCACCTTCAGTTACTGGGACGGCTCTGGGCACCGGCGGACAGTGAAGGTAGGCAGCGTGGGCCGTGCAGCCTGATCCCCGGGCCCCTGCGGCCCGGCCTCCCCCGGAGTGCCCCTGGAAGGCACGTTCAAGCCTGGCCCCAGAATTTCACAGGTCCTTTTCCTGTGAGTGGTCCCCGGGGACCCTGGAGGGGGCAGGCCAGTGGGCCTGGACCCTCGTCGGGGGGAGCCAGGGCCTCCAGGGTCCCTGGCTGGGGCTTCCAGGCCACAGCCTCCTCGAGGGCCCCTGCCCAGGCTGTCGCGTTCTGTCCCCTGCCGCTCGCTCTCCTGGCTGCTGGTGTTCGGGCCGCTCCTGCAGATGAAAAAGGGTAACACGATGCAGCAGTTCCTGCAGAAGGCACTGGAGATCCTGCGCAAAGACTTCAGCGAGCTCAGGTGCGGGTGTGCGGGTGCGGGGCCGAGCGCGGATGGTTGTGCACGCTGTGGCCTCCCGGACCTGGTTCCGGAGACCTAAGGGGTGACGGGTCCCCGGGCGGGACGGTGGCCTGCTGGGCACGGGGCTCCTGGGAGAGTGGGGCCAAGGTGGGGGCGGAGGATGGCAGGGCGCCGGTCCCTGGCTTGCAGCCCGGCTCCGGCCCCCACTCGGGCTCCGGGGCTGTGGGCCTCCTCCGGAGGCCGCTGCCACCGGCCCACAGCCCCCTGCCTGCATCCCTCAGGTCGGCAGGGGTGGAGCAGCTCATGTACATCAAGGAGGACTTAATCATACCCCACGTGAGGCCCTTCTCTTCCTCGGAGCCCCCGGGTGGGGCGGGCGGCTTTGGGGTGTCTGGGGGCTTCTTGAGAGGGGCCCCCCGTCCCCTCATTGGCCCTGGTCATTGGCTCAGGCCAGTAGGGCCTGTGGGTGGGTGGTGGGGAGCGGCTGAGATGGGTCACCCGCCCTCGCTTTCCCGCCCTCCACTCCTAGCACCACAGCTTCTACGACTTCATTGTCACCAAGGCGCGAGGGAAGAGCGGTAAGTGCCCCGGCGGGAGCCCCCTTCCCTCCCGCGTGGGATCCCTGACCTCCCCCACCCCGCACCCCGGAGCCCCGGGCGGCCGCATGATGGCCTCGGCCTGGGCCGCTGCATTCTCCGCGCAGGGCCGCTCTTCAACTTTGACGTTCACGAGGACGTGCGGCTGCTCAGTGACGCCACCGTGGAGAAGGACGAGGTGCGGCTGCGCGGGGCTGCGCGGGGCTGCGCGGGGCTGCGCGGGGCTGCGCGGGGCTGCGCGGGGCTGCGCGGGGCTGCGCGGGGCGGGGGAGGGAGAGTGGAGGGGAGGAGAGCTCGGGGTGGGGAGTCCCCCGCGGGAACCACAGGGCCCGGTCCGTGCGCCCCCCAGTCGCACGCAGGCAAGGTGGTGCTGCGGAGCTGGTACGAGAAGAACAAGCACATCTTCCCCGCCAGCCGCTGGGAGCCCTACGACCCCGAGAAGAAGTGGGACAAGTACACGGTGAGCAGCCCCTCCCCGCGGGGGCCTTGAGCTGGGGCGGGGAGCCAGCCGGTGCTCAGCCCGCTCAGCCCCTTCGCTGTCCTCCGGTTCCCACCCCAGATCCGGTGAATGCGGCGGCTCCTCCTCCGGCTCCAGCTGTCCTCTGCCCGCCCGGGGTCTCCAGGACTCCAGCCCCGCTCCAGCCCCCGCCCCACTTACCCCAGCCCTGACCTGACCGCCGAAGGGGAGGGAGGAGGGAGCTGGCCATCCCCTGCCCCCGGCGGTGTCACTTTTATGAGAAATAAATGCGCACGGCAGAGTTCTTTTAAACATAGTTTATTGAGATAAAATTCTCCATTTTGATCATTTGAAAGTGTGCAGCTGGGGGTACTTAGTTCGCTCACAGTATTGTGCGACCATCAACTTTGCCTACATCCAGAACACTTCTCCCAGCCCCCGGCCAAGGAGACCCCGTGCCCATTCGCAGTCTCTCCCCTGGCCCCTGGTACCCCCTTGTATGCTCTCTGTATGGATTTGCCTATTCCGGAAGCTCCACATAAATGAAATCATGCTGTGTTTCTGGTCTCTGTGCCTGGTGAGAAGGCATGTGTTTGTCTTCTGGGCCGGGAGCACGGACCGGGGCGTCTGTGACCCGCCGGGGCCTGGCAGGTGCTGCCCCTGGGGCCAACCCGCTCTCCCCAGGGCACCTACGGGGCATCGTGGTTGTCTATGGTGAGGGGAGGGTCCTCCCTCCCCCCAGGCCTTGGGGGCTTCTCTCCTGGCTCCTTCCTGCCCATTGCATAGGGGACGCGGCTGTCCTGTGGCTCACGGCCCCCCTGCGCCCCCACCAGAGCTCTGGAAGCCCACCTTTGCCCTCCTGGAGCTGCACCCTTTCCGGCCTGTCTGCCTGGTGCCTGCGTGGGAAGGCTGCTGCGGGCGCCCCATGCTGTCATGGCACCAAGGGGGGAGGGCTAGCTTGGGGCTGGGTGCTCCTGCTCCCCAGCCTTGCTTCAGCAGCCAGATCCCCCAGTTCCCTTCGGGCAAGCTGAGGCAGGCAGGTCCTGTTCTAGAAGCCTGAGGAAGACAACCTGACCGCTCTCTGCTTCCATTCTTCTCTCACCTAAACCGGAGCAGAGGGAACAGGCAGCCCCTGGCGGACTGCATCCCGGGTCTGGTCTGGTACCCCTCCTTGGCAAACACACAGATGGGACCGTGGGGGACCCCACTAGGGACAGAAGCTCCTGTGCCCTTCTCCCCCCATGGGCAGAGCCCTGTGTCCCCTTCAGATGCAGCACGGGGGATCCTGGCTGGCAACTAGGAGCCCTCACTCGGCCTTCCCAGCCCTGTGTCTGGGCCAGAGCCACCTGGGGTCGTTTGGAGGAAGGAGCCAGAGAGCCTGGGTGGGAGCACCTCGGGGGCACAGCAGGGAGTGGGTGGCCAAGCCTGACCCCCCGTCCTGGTTGTGGGGGACAAGTCTGAGGACCTCAGTGGCGCCTTTTGTTTGGCACTGGGAACCCTGGAGAGGGGACCATCTGGCCTTCTGCACCGGAAGAGTACGCTTCTCAAGGAAAGGGAGCCCCTCTCAGCCGGCTTACCCAATTGAAACTGTTGCCAGGAGAACCGCCTTCGACCCCATAGCTTCTGGAAAGCTCCTTAAGGCCTGGTCTTGGGTGCTGGCAGGGAAGGACCTGGCTCGGAAGCACTTTAAATCTACCGGGACTGTACAGGGAGGAGACCCACTTCCTTAGAGTCAGGGAAGGGACGGCGGGGGGCGGGGGGCGGGCTGAGAGAGGCGCCCCCTCGGCTAAGAAAGGGTGGCAGGTGGCTGGCCTCACATTTGGCCGGCACAGGCCGGAGTTCCTGCAGGGACAGGACCGCCAGCGCCCCGAGCCCTCTTCTGGGGACTTTGGCCCCATAGGAATGTGGAGCTCAGGGAGGGCGGGAAGCAGACAGAAGCCAGGAAGCTGTTAGACTCGTGAAGTCATGGGGCTTGGCGAACTGTCACCAACATTTCTGGGGAGCAGCAGGGCCGGCGCCATGCCAGGCCTCATTCCTGGGCTGCAGGGGTGCGGTGGGAGCTGAGCGAGCACGTGGGTGGGTGTGACCAAGCGAGATGGAGAGGCCTCTCTGAGGTCCTGGCACGGTGGCCCACAAGGATGACAACCCCAAACCCAAACGGAGGACAGAGCACTCCAGACAGAGGGTCAACGAGTGTGAAGACGCTGCAGGCAGGTGGAGGTGGAGGGGCTGGGGGCACGGAGGGAGGACAGGGCCGAGAGGAAGAGCCAGGGCTGTGAGCTGGAGGGGTGGACGCTGATCTTGTTGACCTTGACCGGTTCTGCAGAGGCTGGGATTTCACCTGGTTCACATGGCAGGAGCCCCAGTGGCAGCAGCCCGGGTGGCGGTGCAGATGCCCTGTCCCTGGTGGTCCTCCCTGCCCAGTTCCCGCAGCACATCAAGCAGAGAAGCGTCTCCCTATATCTGTGCGGGCAGGGCCTCCTTATTCTTTCCTTTTAAAGCAGCAGAATGAATTTTCCAGACATTTTGCAACCCCCCACCCAAGCAGAGGAGAGTGTTGGGCACATGGGACACTGCCACTCCCCACCAGGACACGGACAACCGGAGAGAGAACATGTGTTCTCCCAATGTAGGGTTCTTAATTTTTATCTATTTTTTTAAAAGATTTTTATTTATTTATTTGACTGACAGAGATCACAAGTAGGCAGAGAGGCAGGCAGAGAGAGAGGAGGAAGCAGGCTCCCCACTGAGCAGAGAGCCTGATGCGGGGCTTGATCCCAGGACCCTGAGATCATGACCTGAGCTGAAGGCAGAGGCTTAACCCACTGAGCCACCCAGGCGCCCCTCTGCTTAATTTTTTTTAAAAGATTTTATTTATTTATTTATTTGTCAGATAGAGAGCACAGGAGCGAGCACAGGCAGAGGCAGAGGGAGAAGCAGGCTCACTGCCGAGCAAGGAGCCCGATGTGGGACTCGATCCCAGGATGCTGGAATCATGACCTGAGCCGAAGGCAGCCACTTAACCAACTGAGCCACCCAGGCGTCCCGCCTCTGCTTAATTTTTAAAGACGTATTTTTTATTCTAGAGAGAGAGTGAGCGAGAGGTGGGGAAGGGAAGAGGGAGAGGAGAGGGAGAATCCTCAAGCAGACTCAGGACCCTGAGATCATGACCGGAGCCGAAATCAAAAGTCAGATCCTTACCCGACCGGGCCCCTAAGGTGCCCCTTATTGAATTTTTTTTTTTTTAAAGATTTTTATTTATTTATTTATTTGATAGACAGAGGTCACAAGTAGGCAGAGAGGCAGAGAGAGAGAGGAGGAAGCAGGCTGTCCACAGAGCAGAGAGCCCGATGCGGGGCTCGATCCCAGGACCCTGGGATCATGACCCGAGCCGAAGGCAGCGGCTTTAACCCACTGAGCCACCCAGGCGCCCCCCCTTGTTGAATTTTTAAAAAAATTTTTCAACCAAAGACAAGTTCACATAACAAAACTAACCACTAACCGTTTAAATAACATACATTTCAAAGTGGCATTTATTATGTTCACAGTGTTGTGCGACTGTCACCCCTATCTGGTTCCAGAACCTTCCCATCGCCTCAAAGTGAGACCCGGTGCCCACTCAAAGGTCTCTCTTCACCCCCCACCCAGCTCCTGACAACCACTCATCTAGTTTCCGGTCATGTGCACTTGCCTCTCCTGGGAATTTCCCACGAGCGGAATTGTACGACTCAAGAGCTGTGTAGACGGGCCAACCTTTCGTGCTCATGGACTGGCAGGCTCAGTAGGATCGGGCCGTGGGTATTGGTCTGTGCTGCTGTGTAACGTCAGTGAGGAGGCGGTCATGCAGGCCTGTGTGCGAGGATGTGGGGAGCTCGGGCCATGTTAGAATCAAGCACCATGATGACGCCTTTCCCCAGTGATCTAGAATTCAGCGCAATCCCCACCCAAAACCCCAGCCTACGTTTTTGTGTAAAAATTGACCAGCTCACCCTCAAAGTGTATAGACATGCAAAGGACCTAGAAATCCAGAAACAGTTTTGAAGAAGAAGAGCAAAGTTGGAGGGCTCATGCCACCTGATTTCCAGACTTACTATGAAGCCACAGTAATCCAGGCTGGTGGGAGCACGAGGACAGGTGCATGGGGGCTGGCGCAGGACTGCGGTCCAGGAAGACACACTTGCATTCGCCATTAAGAGACGACGCTGGAGGGGCGCCTGGGTGGCTCAGTGGGTTAAAGCCTCTGCCTTCGGCTCAGGTCATGATCCCAGGGTCCTGGGATCAAGCCCCGCATCGGGCTCTCTGCTCAGCAGGGAGCCTGCTTCCCTCCTCTCTCTCTCTGCCTGCTTCTCTGCCTGACTGTGATCTCTGTCAAATAAATAAATAAAATCTTTAAAAAAAAAAAAAAAAGTCCATCTTGTCCTGGACCTTTAAAAAAAAAAAAAAAGAGACGACGCTGGAGCAGCCGGTTCTCCACACAGAAAAAGTACCCTTAAACCCTGCTGTCAGGGATTGACTTGTGTCCCCAGAAAGAAATGTTACAGTGCTCCCCCAGGACCCTCGAATGTGACCTGGTTTGGAGACGGGGTTTTTACCGACGGAATCAAGACGAGTCGTGCTGGAGGAGAATGGACCCTAATCCGAGACCACCGGTGTCCCTGTAGGATGCAGCGGTGGCCCCCGCGGAGGCAGGAGGAGTGTCGCCTACCAGCCAGGGAAGGCCAAGGACGGCGGCAACCGCAGCAGCTGGAGAGACGCAAGGAAGGATCAGCCCCCAGAGCCTTCGGGAGGGGGAGGGCCGCCCTGCCCACACCTGGGTTTCTGCCTTCTGGCCCCTGGAGCAGGGGGGCGGCCTTGCTATTTTAGCCCCCCCGCCCCGCTCCCCCCACCATTGTGTGGTACTTTCTCAGAATCCCAATCCCGGGCTGCACCTTTGCTCCCAGGGCGGCTCCTGGGTGGTCAACTGCCGGCCAGCTTTGTGCAGGGATGGGTGCTGTAGTGCTGCCCAGCCTCAGCTCATCTGGCTAGCTTCCAGTTGTCTCCCACGGCAGAAATGAGCAATGTGGGGGCGCACGCAACATCCCCCCGTAAGGTGCCAGCTCCCTGCCCGTGGCGTGGAGCCCCATCTAGACTTGCTCAGCCTTACGGCTCAAGGGGGACTCCTACCTCCGCGAAGCAAGGGCTCTTTGCTATTAGTTTGTCTGCTGTTTCCTGTTACTGGACTTTCTGCCCTTTCTAGACATATGGGCTCTGGTGGTGGGAGGGAACTTAGAAGCCATTTTTCTCCTTTCTTGGCAGCTTCCCTGGAAAAGGCATCCACTGGCGTTGCCAAGTTTGAAGGGGCGATGTGTGGAGCGGCGGAATGGAGACACAGGCAAAGGCAATGCGGGTAGTCTTGGCCCCGTCGCCATGGTGGTCATTTGCAAGTTTGGGACCAGAGCTGCCTTTGTGCTTCTGCTGGCAGAGTGGAGGGGCTGGGTCGCAGGGCACAGTTGTCCCCCCGCCGCAGGCGTGCGAAGGGACGGAGAGGGGAATGACCCGGCGAGC
>ML094236.1:2395-17718 GCA_003697995.1 Taxidea taxus jeffersonii
CTCTTCTTTATCCATTAATCAGTCAGTGGACATTTTAGCTTCTTTGGAAGTGTCTATTCATGTCGTCTGCCCAATTTTAAACTGGATTACTTATTTTCTGGTGTTGAGTTTTATGTGTTCTCTATAGATTCTGATACTAACTTTTTATCACATATGTCATCTGCAAAAAATTTCTCCCATTCTGAGGGTTGCCTCTTAACTTCACTGATTGTTTTCTTTGCTGTAAAGAAGCATTTTATCTTGATGAAGTCCTAATGGTTTGTTTTTCCTTTTGTTTCCTTTGCCTCACGACTGTGTCCAGTAAGGAGTTGCTACAGCCAATGTTAAATGGATTACAGCCTGTTTTGTAATCTAGGATTTTCAAGGTTTCCTGTCTCACATTTAGTTATTTCAGTAATCTTAAACTAATTTTTGTGTATGGTATAAGAAAGTGGTCCAGTTTCATTCTTTTCATGTTGCTGTCCAGTTTTTCCAACACCATTTGTTGAAGAGACTACCTTTTTCCTATTGGATATTCTTTCTTGCTTTGTCAAATATTAGTTGACCATACAATTGTGGGTCTATTTCTGGGTTGTCTATTCTGTTCCATTGGTCTATGTGTCTGTTTTTATGTCAGTACCACCATACTCTCTTGATTACTACAGCTTTGTGATAGAGCTTGAAGTCCAGAGTTGTGATGCCACCAACACTGCTTTTCTATGTCAAGATTTCTTTGACAATTTGGAGTTCTTTGTGGTTCCATACAAATTTTAGGATTGTTTTAGCTCTGTGAAAAAAGCTGGTGGCATTTTGATAGGAATGGTGTTAAATATATAGATTGCTTTGGGTAGCTTAGACATTTTAACAATATTTGTTCTTCCATTCCATGAACATGGAATAAATATGTCTTTCTATTTCTTTGTGTCATCTTCAATTTCTTTCATAAGTGTTCTATAGTTTTCAGAATACAGATCTTTGGTTAGGTTTCTTTCTAGGTACCTTATGGTTTTTGGTACAATTGTAAATGGGATCAGTTCCTTGATTTCTCTTTCTGCTGCTTCATTATTTATGTATAGAAATGGATGCAACTGGAGCATATTATGCTGAGCAAAATAAGTCAATCAAAGAAAGATAATTATATTATTTCACTCTATAAGGAATATAAAAGTGCAAATCATTGATTTCACACTGTCTCTGGGTCATTTGCCTATTTGGAGCATATCAGTACACCTTGGGCTCTACAATAACCAGACATGGTGACTTTTAAATTTCCAAACCTTAAGGACCTGGTATGGTAAGGACCTGCACTCTTCCTCTGGAAAAAGATCTCTCTGTGTTGAGATTGACACAGGTTTGACCCAGAAGCGCAGTTGCGCAAGAGCGCAAGGGCATGAGATTTGGAACAAAGAAAGCTAAACAGCCAGTGTCCAGGTTAGTTGCTCTCAGCTGGTGTGTCTGTCCCTATGCCAAGGGGCAGGAATGTTAAATGGCTCCCACCTGCTCCTTTGTATGCAGAGAGGCAATGCCATCTCTTACAGATGTGCTCCAAGAAGAGGGAATATTCTCTCCCCCACATCTTAGGCAATCCTCAGATCACACCTTCTGTCCCTGGATTACCTGCCTGTCTTCTCTCAAGTAGGGTAGTACCCTCATGGCTCTATATCAGCCACCCTATGGGCTTCTAAAACTCTAGTCTTTGAGCCCCACTAGTTGCACAAACTCATGAAAATCAGTCCCTCTAGTTTTCCCAGCCAATGGCTTTGGGGAAGTGTTCTCCTTGTTGGATCTCCTCTGTACTCCTCTGTCTCTTGTCCCACTCCACAACTAGTGCTCCCTCCCCTCTGGACCCATAATCTGTTTCTCCTTCAAACCATGTCTCCACAATTCCTATTTTCCTTGAAATGACCTCTTTTCTCCCTCAAGTTGTTCAGTTTATTCTGTCAGTCCTGAGGTCAATTTCTTTAGCATTCAGAATGATATAGTTATCTAGCTGTGTTTGAGGGATGAGGCAAGCCTAGGATCCTCCTACTATGCCATTATATTACTCCCTTCCTTCTCTTTTTTAATTCTTCTTTGACTCATTGGTGTTCAGGAGTTTGTTGCTTAATTTCCACATATTTGTACATTTTCTAATTTTCTTCCAGTTGTTGATTTCTAGTTTCATTCCACTGTGGTCTGAAAAGATAGTTGACATTATTTCAATCTTCTTAAAGTTGTAAGGCTTATTTTGTGACCTAACATGTTATCTGTCCTGGATGATGTTCCTTGTGCACTTGATAAAATTTGTATTCTGCTGCTGTTGAAAAGAATTTCCTGTATGTTTTTTTATATCCATTTTGTCTATAGTGTTGCTCAAGTCTGCTGTTTCATTATTGATTTTATCTCTAGATGATCTATCCATTGATAAAAGTGGTGTATTGCAGTCCCCAACTATTACTGGATTGCTATTTCTCCTTTCAGTTCTGTGAATATTTGCTTTATATATTTAGGTTTTTTGACATTGGCACTCTCTCTATAGATAGAGAGATAGATAGATGATAGACAGATTGATCTAGAGAGCTATATATCTATATCTATATATAGATATATTTGCAATTGTTACATCACCTTTATGAATTGACTCCCTTACCATTATACATGACCGTGTCTCTTATTACAATATTTTACTTAATTTTTATTTTGTCTGATTTATGTAGAGTTACCCCTGCTCTGTTTTGATTATCATTGCATGGAATATTTTTCCATCCCTTCACTTTTATCCTATGTGGGTCTTTAATGCTAACATAGGTCTCTTTTGGGCAGAAATTAGTTAGATCTTGTTTTTTGGTGTTTTGTTTGTTTGTTTTACTCATTTGGCCATTCTATGTCTTATCTTTTCTAATTGGAGCCAGCCAGGCACCTTGGTACAGTGTCCAAGGATGCTGCTAGTGTCATCTTTTTTTTTAATTTAATTTTTTTCAATGTTCCAAAATTCATTGTTTATGCACCACACCCAGTGCTCCATGCAATATGTGCCCTCCTTAACACCCACCACCAGGCTCACCCAAACCCCTACCCCCTCCCCTCTAAAATCCTCAGTTTGTTTCTCAGAGCCCACAGTCTCTTATGGTTTATCCCCTCCTCCAATTTCCCCTAACTCTGTCTTTTGATCAGAGAATTCAACTCATTTACATTTAAAATAATTATCTATAGGCAATGATTTACTATTACCATTTTGTCCATTATTTTCTGTTTTATAGTTTTTTGTTCTTTTCTTTCTCTCTCGCTGTCTTCCTTTGTGATTTAACGATTTTTTTTAAGTGGCATGCTTTGATTCCTTTCTCTTTAGCTTTTGTGCCTGTACTACAGTTTGTGTTGGTTTTTTTTTTTTGTGATTACCATGAGGCTTATGTAAAATTCTTATAGTTACAACCCTTATTTGTAAAATAAGGAGGCTGTACTACTTGGTTTCTCTAATTTTGTTTTAACATCTGTTTTTTTTTCTATATGCATATGTGATTATTAGGAGTTAATTTTCAGTTCATTAGGTAAGTTATTGAATCCAGGGAGAACTTAGGTTTGAACAGATAGCTTCAGTCAATAAACTAATGTAGGAAGTTGTGGGATGGTGAGGGAAAAGTAGGTAAGTTCCAGAGGTACCTCAATATGACATACCCCAAATAGAATCCACTGTTTTCTTTCTGACCAGGATTATCTCTCTTCAGTCTATTCCTCTGCATAGTTTTGAGTGTATTTGCTTAATACAAGATACATTTTGTTACTTTCTTAAATGTTTAAATATAAATGGCTCACTATGTCTGTCATAATAAAGTCCAAACAATTTACCATAGGATTTGAAGTCCTACATTTTCTAGTTTCTGCCTATCTCTCTAGCCACAACATAACTCCCATCATTTTCCTATGCCCTATATTAAAGTTGTGTTGAATTAACCTTATACATATTCTTGTCTTCTTTTTCACACTTAACTCTCTTTCTCTGTCCTTTTCAGGCCTTTGTGTAACTTGTAGCAAGCCCAAAGTAAAGTATGCTACGTTAAGAGAGAATTCTCTAAGAGAGGTTTCTTATCTGATTTTGTACAATCCAAGAAAACAAGTCCTTACTAGTCAAGTAGAGTCTGCCTGGTGTAGGCATATTGATTTCAATGTATCTAGAAAGATATTTCCGCATAGAACTTTATTTGGGTAATGAATTTACTGAAAATGTCAATTCACTGTCTATAACAAAAAGTAAAAATGATTTACTCTAAATGGACAAATACCAACACCAGTGAAGGATAGAGAGTGTGTTTGGACATTAGTCTTTGATGCTCCTCATTAAGGAAGAGCTGATAATCTTTATAATGGTTTGAATTGGTTATTAGACTAGTTTAGTCTAGCCTAGTTCTCTTTGTTTGTCCAATATTAATCTCATCCCATATAATTTGTTTGGAATAGTCCCTTCTTGCTCCAAATTCTAATGACAGATTATGGAAATCTCTTGTCATTTTTTTACAGCCTTCAAATACTTAATATTTACCCATCAATTTCACTCAAAGTCTGTGCCTCCTTCCAAGAGGACAGGCAAATTTGCAGCTGATTTTGAAAGGTCTCTGGCTCCTTAACCCAAACTTTATGTATCTGTCTTTTCACAAACAGTTAGAATCTTTCTGACATACTGGCATCTAACATGTATTGTGACAGAAAGAGCATTCTAAACTCCCTTTGCAATCTGAACTGGGCCTTGAAGAACAGGTAGAACTAAGAGGGATAATGAAGAAGAGAAAGGACATTCCAAGAAGAGGGGGTAGTATAAATGAAATCATGTAGGCAGGGCCTTGAGAGTTGAATAAGACAGTAAGGAGGCAAATTTGAATGGAATAGAGGGTACATATTCAGGAAAAGTGGCACAAAAACTCTTCCCACCAAAAATGTTCTTCCTTGTCTTTTTATTTCTTACTAGCTGATACTTTCTGTTAGAATTCTCTCACCCAGGGGCAACTGGGTGGCTCAGTGGGTTAAGCCTCTGCTTTCAGTTCAGGTCATGATCTCAGAGTCCTGGGATTGAGTCCCCGTGTTGAGTTCTCTGCTCATCAGGGAGCCTGCTTCCCCCTCTCTCTGCCTGCCTCTCTGCCTACTTGTGACCTTTCTCTCTGTGTCAAATAAATAAATTTTAAAAATCTTAAAAAAAAAGAATTCTCTCACCCAATAAATGTAGTTTAGGTGTCTTTTTTTTCAGCAATTATTTTTTTTTAAGATTTTATTTATTTATTAGTTAGAGAGAGCAAGCGAGCGAGCACAGGCAGACAGAGTGGCAGGCAGAGGCAGAGGGAGAAGCAGGCTCCCTGCTAAGCAAGGAGCCCCATGCGGGACTCGATCCCAGGACACTGGGATCATGACCTGAGCTGAAGGCAGCCGCTTAGCCAACTGAGCCACCCAGGCGTCCCTGCAATTATTTTTTTTAAAGACTGTATTTATTTATTTGATAGAGAGAGATCACAAGCAGGCAGAGAGGCAAGCAGAGAGGGGGAGGAAGCAGGCTCCCTGCTGAGCAGAGAGCCCGATGCGGGGCTCCATCCCAGGACCCTGAGATCATGACCTGAGCAGAAGGCAGAGCCTTTAACCCACTGAGCCACCCAGGTGCCCCTTTAGGTGTCTTTTAATGCACTGTCACGACACCTTTTTCTTCCCTAGCAAATAATTTATCATACCTGATAGCACTTTTTTCTGACCATTTGTCATTCCCCCTGGACTAGCAGTTCTCAAATATTAGCATATATCAGAACCACCTAGAGTAGAGGTCAATAAATCACTGCTTGAGAACCAAATCCATCCCAGATTCCTGTTCTACAAATAAAGTTTTATTGAAGC
Organism: Taxidea taxus jeffersonii; assembly: GCA_003697995.1. Classification (NCBI taxonomy): domain Eukaryota; kingdom Metazoa; phylum Chordata; class Mammalia; order Carnivora; family Mustelidae; genus Taxidea; species Taxidea taxus. The sequence goes on from ML094236.1 coordinate 8,222, forward strand.
ATAGCCACAGTCATCTTTTTGTATATTGTCTATGGCTACTTCAGTGCTATAACAGCAGAGCTGAGTTGTTGTGATAGGGACCTATGGTTCACAAAGTCTAAAATATGTACTACATGGACTTTAACAGAAAAAAGTTTGCATGTCACTGAACTATAGGGCTTGTTAAAACTTGCTGGGCCTGGGGCACCTGGGTGGCTCAGTGGGTTAAAGCCTCTGCCTTCAGCTCAGGTCCTGATCCCAGGGTCCTGCGATCAAGCCCCGAATCAGGCTCTCTGCTCTGCAGGGAGCCTGCTTCCCTTCTTCTCTCTCTGCCTGCCTCTCTGCCCACTTGTGATCTCTGTCTGTCAAATAAATAAATGAAATATTTTTTAAAAATTGCTGGGCCTCACTCATAGAGTTTTTGATTTAGTAAGGCAAGAGTAGGGCTCTATAACATGCATTTCTAGTAAGTTCATAGGTGAAACTAATGTTGATGTTGCTGGTCTAGGATGACATGCAAAGAACCACTACCTTAGATCTGTGGATCTCAACCTTGGCTAAACATTAGAATGATCTTCAGCGTTTTTAAAAATTGTTATATCCAGCTCACAACTAGACAAATCATAACTGCTAAGGGTGAGACTCAGATTTATGCACATTTAACTCTCCAGGTGATTCTAGTATGCGGACTACACTGAGAACACTTCACTGTAAGCTCTGGGAGGATAATCTCTCTATCTTAGACTTAAGCAAGTATCCAGTATACTGTTAGTGATAAAGTAAATGACTCATAAATGAACTAATATTTTGCAGGCAAATAAAATTATAAATAGAACACAAGATTTGGGGCACCTGGGTGGCTCAGTGTGTTAAGCCTCTGCCTTCGGCTCAGGTCATGATCTCAGGGTCCTGGGATCGAGGCCTGCATAGGGCTTTCTGCTCAGCAGGGAGCCTGCTTCCCCTCTCTGTCTCTGCCTGCCTCTCTGCCTACTTGTGGCCTCCTCTCTGTCAAGTAAATAAATAAAATCTAAAAAAAAAGGAACTAAAAAAAAAAGAAAAAGAGCTCAAGATTTGATGGGGGCAATCCACTATTCCATTGAATTGGGTAACTAAGTATTTTGTAACATGAATCAACTTCCCCTGCTTCCCCTGCTGAATTCCCCCAGGAATTCAGCCATGTTTAAAAAGCAATGTGGTAGGCAAACCACCAGGCTGTCACATGATTCAGCAGATTTAACAAGAGGTGAGGAAGAACACAACTGACTCAGTCATTTTTAGGCAGCAAACTGAAATTTGAACAGTTTCCCAAGATACTAAATCCAATAAAAGAATACATTTGGCATTCATGATAGGCATACTATTTCTCTCAAAGCCAAAAGTTAGAAGACTATTGTAAATGTGGAGCCTTTCACATGAAGAGACTAGCAGCAGGTAGAAGGAGGTCAGATAATTGTAAAAAGAAACTGCTACATGGGGAAGGGGAGCATGAATTCTCTTAACTGGTCTATGTGTTTCCATGGTAAAAAGAAAAAAAAGTTAATAACCCCATTTAAATTGTTCTCAAAAGAAAAATACATAAGATAAATGTTACCTAGCATAAGAAAGCTAATAACAAATAAGACATTCCCTTAAGAAATGAAATAAGAGTTGACTCTATTTCCTTTACTTTCATAAAATCCACTATCCCCATGGATCAAATAGCTCTGCCTTTGAAAACACTATTGCAGTAAACAGTTCAGCTGGGCAGCAAGCAGAGTGATAAGGCAGAGACAAACAAAAGGAGGGTAGAAGTCAAACTACTTGCAGCCCATTCTCTGAAGTATGGGAGAGAAGATGGAAGTAACACCAATGAACTGAAAGGGAAAATAATGAAATGATTATCAGACAAGGAAAAACAAGTCAATGAAAGATTTTGAACAGAAGAGATGGGGAAAGATATCAGTGAGACAGAATGGGGGGAAGGGGAGACAAGCTAAAATAAGAGGAAGGAAATAACAAAAGAAAAAAAAGCTAGAGATAGATAATAGATGATGATAGAAGATATATGCATACATGCATATGTACAGAGTTATTTATATAGATAGATTTTTATATATTTTATTTTCCTCAGAGTAATAGCAGCAAAGAAAAGCAGGCTTCTTTCAATGTCTAAATGAATGTCCAAAACCACTAAAAATATTTGCCCAGGCTCTAAATCAGAGATTTAAGAGCCAGATAAATTATCTAGCCAGCCATGAGCCTCAAAACACTGATCACTGTTGATACGTCAGGTTTCAACACCTGAGTAGAATGATTCACTATTGAGATCATTCTCAAGCCCAATGTAAAGAAGAGCATGTTTTCATGTCTTTTGCAACATTTTCATCTTAAGTAATAATGGGTCTATTTAATCATTATATGTTAGACAATGGGGTAAATTTGGAGTTGTTATTTCTAACAACCTTGCATTAAATACTGTCTTGATTTTTCACAGTGAGTTTGCTCATTTAGGCTTAAAAAATCTGGAAACTCTATTTTGTACTCTTGTCACAAAATACTATATTTTCACTTCAGAAAGAAATCTTCCAGAGGCTGAAACTACACCAGCTAGTGGCAAAGTTTAGTATTTAAGGACTCATATGTACCAGAATTGGTATATGCTATTTCATAAGACAGCATATGCTAGTCATAAGACAGCATAAAGTTATATACTGTTTCACAAGACAGCATAAAGACATATAAACATTATAGCACAGTAAAATGGAAATAACACTGTGTTAAAATCAGGACAGAGGAAAATGATTGCAGGGAAAATGAGATGAAGTGAGAGCCAAATCCAAATGCATTTTGTGAATCAATGTATGCTTATTAGAAAGAAACAATAAATTTGGTTTCTAATGAATTAGCATACAAGAAAGGAAAACATGGCCATATACAAAATTTGCATTGTCTTTGAGATTATTTTAAACTACTCAGAAAAAGCACTTTTCCTGTTCTTAAGAGAAGAATTTACCTATGTGTCCTCATAGGGAGGATACTGTGAAATGTCTTAAACAATACCTTAACAGCAAACTTACATGAAATACAACAGCCAGTTTCAAAGAATAGTTTCTTATAAGATCCCTTTTGCAAAGACTTCAAAGCTATACCTTCTGATGATTAGCTAGAATGGAACTATGGAACTATTCTATTCTGCCTGTTTTAATTTCAGAGGCACATCCTACAAGGACACCCACCTTAATAGAAGAAGACAACCCTAGTTTGGGAGCACGATAAGAGGGTACTCAGGGCAAGACAAAGGCTCTGCTCCATAAAAAGAAAATTGGGTTTACCTTAAGAGAAATATGGAAGATCAAAGCTACAATAATTTTAAACTGGAAAAAAATTAAGTACATGTAACCAAATACCCACCTAAAATATAAAACTAATCTTGAAGCACCTACAGCAGATGTGTTTACAAAATCTCATTTCATAGTCATATTACTCTCCAACCTGAGTACAGAAAATCTCTTCCCCAGACCCTTGAAGTTTGACAGAACTATACATGTTTGGCACTCATCAATGAAATATGATTGTGTCCTTTATGACTGAGGTAGTGAAAAGTTCCTAGACAATTATTTCATTACCTTCTCCTCCTATTACAATGCTAGGGAGAAAAGCTTGGGTTAGAATCAAGGAATTACAAGATCACTGAATTGTTGAGTCACTTCATGGAAGACAGCCACCCCTGAGGAATTATTCAGACCCTCACCAGATTAAACTAAATAAAAAATAGATTTTGTTGCACTAATCCCCTGAGATTTGTTACTGCAGCATAATCTTAGCTTGTCATAATTAATACAGCATCCGTATAAAGCATATCTCCCTCATGAACTCTCATATAAACTGGTTACAAAATGTATTCTGAAGTCACTGAAGGTATTGACCTACTATATAGGATCCTTACCCATGTAAGTAAATGTTGGGTAACATCTACCATAAAAAAACATAATTTTCATTTGGAGCATTCTGTAAATTCCTTTTTTCTGGCAGTAAATAGGCCAGTGTCTAGTAAAGTCACTCCATTGGTCAGAGTCCTGGAAAAACAGATAGTATATATACAAATGGGAAAATTGAAGATAATTTAATAAAGGGACATTTTAAAAAGTCTTAACAGTCTTTTAAAAGTCTTAAAATAGTTGGATAAGGAAAACCACCGAGTTTGCATTAATATCCCATGCTAGCAAGAGTATGGAAACATCACCATCCTTAGAGAGTTAAATGGACAAAGGGGTTCCCAGAATCCAGATAGAGCCAGAGCTCTACCCTTTTTGAAAAAAAGAGAACTACAGTTTATCACCTGTTCTCTCTTTTCTCCAGCCTTCTGATCATCTGAAGGTATATCCCATTGGCTATATTGGACAAAAAGCCAGAACAGAAAGGAGACTGGTTTTATGGTCCAAAAAGACCCAACATCTAAGACACAACAGAGGATGTAGATAGGAGTAATATGCAACTTGGATTGCATATGCAAAATGGAGTATATTCAGGATACTCACTCTTCATATTTTTAATTTTATATTTCTATTCCTTATAGGGGAAGAATAGTATAAAGTGATATTAAATCATTTTATGAAGCTTTATTTTAGACCTACTGGATATTATCTTAATAATCAAAATATTATTCCTATCAACTCCCAAAGTAGTATTAACATAAGGTTCTGTATCAATACTGATATTAAAAGTTCATATTCAGCTTGTGCTTTTAACCCACAGCCTATTCCTCAGTGAAAAGTCAAAGACAATTTTATGTAATATGCTTTTAAATGTCTTTATATTTGTGTAGAGTTGACATATGATGTTACATTAGCTTCAGTGTACAATTAGTGATTTGACAAATTTATAGATTATGCTATGTTCACCACAAGTATACCTACCATCTGTTTCTATATGATACCATTACAATATCATTGTCTAAATTCTTTATTCTGTGCCTTTTGTTCCTGTGACTTATTTATTGAATAACTGGAAGCTTGTATTTCCCACTCCCCTTTACCTATTTTGCCCATTCCCTTATTCCTTCCCCTCTGGCAACCATCAGTTTGTTTCCTGGCCTCATAGGTCTGATTAGGCTTTTTGTTTATTCATTTCTTTATATCCCACATATGAGCAAAATCTTACGATATTTGTCTTTCTCAGTCTGACTTATTTCACTTAGTATAATACCAGCCTTGGTCCTATTTCACTTAGTATAATATGAGCCTTGGTCCATCCATGTTGTCTCAAATGCCACAATCTCATCCTTTTTTATGATGAAGTAATACTGCATTGTATATTTAATATTTATTCTTTTTAAAAATATTTTATTGATTGATTGATTGATTTACTTATTTAAGAGAGAACAAGCAAGAGAGAGAGAGAGCACAAGTCAGCGGGAGGGGCATAGGGAGAGGCAGACTCCCCACTGAGCAGAGAGCTGGACTCAAGACTCAATCCCAGGTCCCTGGGACCATGACCTGAGACAAAGGTAGATGCTTAAAAGACTGAGACCCTCAGGTGCCCCTTTAATACTTATACTTTTTTTAAATTTTTATTTTTATTTAAACATATAATGTAATCCCACCACCCTTTCCCAACTCCCCTCCCCCCCTGCCCCCCTCAGTTTGTTTTATGACATTAAGAGTCTCTTTTGGTTTGTCTCCCTCCTGATCCCATCTTGTTTCATTTTTTCTTTTCCTACCCCCTTAACCCCCACCCCATCTCCACTTGCATCTCCACTTCCTCATACAGGGAGATCATGTGATAGTTGTCTTTCTCCAATTGACTTATTTCGCTAAGCAAAATACCCTGTAGTTCCATCCATGTCATAGCAAATGGCAAGATTTCATTTCTTTTGATGGCTGCATAGTATTCCATTGTATATATATACCACTTCTTCTTTACCCATTCACCTGTTGATGGACATCTAGGTTATTTCCATAACTTGGCTATTGGGGACATTGCTGCTATAAACATTCAGGTGCACGTGACCCATTGGATCACTACGTTTGTATCTTTAGGGTAAATACCCAGTAGTGCAATTGCTGGGTCATAAGGTAGCTCTATTTTCAATTTTTTTGAGGAACCTCCATGCTGTTTTCCAGAGTGGTTGCACCAGCTTGCATTCCCACCAACAGTGTAGGAGAGTTCCCCTTTCTCCACACCCTCGCCAGCATCTGTCATTTCCTGGCTTGTTCATTTTAGCCATTCTGACTGGAGTAAGGTGGTATCTCATTGTGGCTTTGATTTGTATTTCCCTGATGCCCAGTGATGTGGAGCACTTTTTCATGTGTCTGTTGGTCATCTGGATGTCTTCTTTGCAGAAATGTCTGTTCATGTCCTCTGCCCATTTCTTGATTGGATTATTTGTTCTTTGGGTGTTGAGATTGCTAAGCTCTTTGTAGATTTTGGATACAAGCCCTTTATCTGATATGTCATATGCAAAGATCTTCTCCCATTCTGTGAGTTGTCTTTTAGTTTTGTTGACTTTTTCCTCTTCTGTGCAAAATCTTTTGATCTTGATGAAGTCCCAATAGTTCATTTTTTCCCTTGCTTCCCTTGCCTTTGGCATTGTTCCTACAAAGAAGTTGCTGCAGCTGAGGTCAAAGAGGTTGCTGCCTGTGTTCTCCTCAAGGATTTTGATGGATGCCTTTCTCGCATTGATGTCCTTCATCCATTTTGAGTCTATTTTCGTGTGTGGTGTAAGGAAATGGTCCAATTTCATTTTTCTGCATGTGGCTGTCCAATTTTCCCAACACCATTTGTTGAAGAGGCTGTCTTTTTTCCATTGGATATTCTTTCCTGCTTTGTCAGATTAGTTGACTATAGAGTTGAAGGTCTATTTCTGGGCTCTCTATACTGTTCCATTGATCTATGGGTCTGTTTTTGTGCCAGTACCATACTGTCTTGATGACAGCTTTGTAATAGAGCTTGAAGTCTGGAATTGTGATGCCACCAACTTTGGCTTTCGTTTTCAATATTCCTTTGGCTATTCGAGGTCTTTTCTGGTTCCATATAAATTTTAGGATTATTTGTTCCATTTCTTTGAAAAACTTGGATGGGATTTTGATAGGCATTGCATTAAATGTGTAGATAGCTTTAGGTAGCATAGACATTTTCACAATATTTATTCTTCCAATCCATGAGCATGGAACATTTTTCCATTTCTTTGTGTCTTCCTCAATTTCTTTCATGAGTACTTTATAGTTTTCTGAGTATAGATTCTTTGCCTCTTTGCTTAGGTTTATTCCTAGGTATCTTATGGTTTGGGGTATAATTGTAAATGGGATGGACTCCTTAATTTCTCTTTCTTATGTCTTGTTGTTGGTATAAAGAAATGCAACTGATTTCTGTGCATTGATTTTATATCCTGACACTTTACTGAATTCCTGTACAAGCTCTAGCAGTTTTGGAGTGGAGCCTTTTGGGTTTTCCACATATAGTATCATATCATCTGCAAAGAGTGATAGTTTGACTTCTTCTTGCCAATTTGGATGCCTTTAATTTCTTTTTGTTGTCTGATTGCTGAGGCTAGGACTTCTAGTACTATGTTGAATAGCAGTGGTAATAACGGACATCCCTGCCATGTTCCTGACCTTAGCGGAAAAGCTTTCAGTTTTTCTCCATTGAGAATGATACTTGCGGTGGGTTTTTCATAGATGGCTTTGATAATATTGAGGTATGTGCCCTCTATCCCTACACTTTTAAGAATTTTGATTAGGAAGTGATGCTGTACTTTGTCAAATGCTTTTCAGCATCTATTGAGAATATCATATGGTTCTTGTTCTTTCTTTTGTTAATGTATTGTATCACATTGATTGATTTGTGCATGTTGAACCAACCCTGCTGCCCTGGAATAAATCCCACTTGGTCGTGGTGAATAATCCTTTTAATGTACTGTTGGATCCTATTGGCTAGTATTTTGGTGAGAATTTTCGCATCTGTGTTCATCAAGGATATTGGTCTGTAATTCTCTCTTTTTTTTTTAAAGATTTTATTTATTTATTTGACAGACAGAGATCACAAGTAGGCAGAGAGGCAGAGAGAGAGGGGGAAGCAGGCTCCCTGCTGAGCAGAGAGCCCGATGTGGGGCTCGATCCCAGGACCCTGAGATCAGGACCTGAGCCGAAGGCAGAGGCTTTAACCACTGAGCCACCCAGGTGCCCCTGTAATTCTCTTTTTTGATGGGGTCCTTGTCTGGTTTGGGGATCAAGGTGATGCTGGCCTCGTAAAATGAGTTTGGAAGTTTTCCTTCCATTTCTATTTTTTGGAACAGTTTCAGGAGAATAGGAATTAATTCTTCTTTAAATGTTTGGTAGAATTCTACTGGAAAGCCATCTGGCCCTGGGCTTTTGTTTGTTTGGAGATTTTTGATGACTGTTTCAGTCTCCTTACTGGTTATGGGCCTATTCGGGTTTCCTATTTCTTCCTGGTTTAGTTTTGGGAGTTTCTATGTCACTAGGAAAGCATCCATTTCTTCCAGATTGTCAAATTTGTTGGCATAGAGTTGCTCATAATATGTTATTATGATTGTTTGTATTTCTTTGGTGTTGATTGTGATCTCTCCTCTTTCTTTCATGATTTTATTTATTTGGATCCTTTCTCTTTTCTTTTTGATAAGTCTGTCCAGGGGTTTATCAATCTTATTAATTCTTTCAACGAACCAGCTCCTAGTTTCATTGATTTGTTCTTTTGTTTTTTGGTTTTTATTTCATTGATTTCTGCTTTGATCTTTATTATTTCTCTTCTCCTGCTCAGTTTAGGCTTTCTTTGTTGTTCTTTCTCGAGCTCCTTTAGGTGTAGGGTTAGGTTGTGTACTTGAGACCTTTCCTATTTCTTGAGATAGCCTTGTATCGCTATATATTTTCCTCTCAGGACTGCCTTTGTTGTGTCCCACAGATTTTGGACCGTTATGTTTTCATCATCATTTGTTTCCATGATTTTTTTTAAATTCTTCTTTAATTTCCTTGTTGACCCATTCATTCTTCAGAAGGATGCTGTTGAGTCTCCATGTATTTGGGCTCTTTCCAAATTTCCTCTTGTGATTGAGTTCTAGCTTTAGAACATTGTGGTCTGAAAATATGCAGTGAATGATCCCAATCTTTTGATACCGGTTGAGACTTGATTTATGACCCAGGATGTGATCTATTCTGGAGAATGTTCCCTGGGCACTAGAGAAGAATGTGTATTCTGTTGCTTTGGGATGGAATGTTCTGAATATATCTGTGATGTCCATCTGCTCCAGTGTGTCATTTAAGACCTTTATTTCCTTGTTGATCTTTTGCTTGGATGATCTGTTCATTTTAGTGAGGGGAGTGTTGAAGTCCCCTACTATTATTTATTATTGTAAATGTGTTTCTTTGATTTTGTCAATTGGTATATATAGTTGGCTGCTCCCATGTTAGGGACATAGATATTTAAAAAATTTTAGATCTTCTTGTTGTACAGACCCTTTGAGTATGATATAGTGTCTTTCCTCATCTCTTATTATAGTCTTTGGTTTAAAATCTAATTGATCTGAT
>ML094237.1:6435-29350 GCA_003697995.1 Taxidea taxus jeffersonii
TAGGCATTTTATCAGGAAAGGATTTCTTTCTTTCTTTCTTTTCTTTTTCTTTTTCTTTCTTTCCTTTTACTTTTTGACCCCCTTCACCCATTTCTCCCGTACCCCCCAGGGATTTAATTCTAGGAATTAGATGCTTACAGAATGCTGGAGGAGGGTTTGGGGTGGAGGTCAGGGAAGACCACTACTGGCTTTCAAGATAACTGATGATCTCTGTGACCTGAAACACCAATGTGGGTGATCTACAAGACCTGTGGCTGAGAACACCAGAATCTTCTCATCTTCCACATCCCCATGGATCTCTGCCTCTTTTGGAAAAGAGTACTTAATGGCTTTTCTCTCTCTTCAGCCTTCTAAATCTTTCCCAATGCCCATCCCCGCCATTGGTAGAGTCTTAATTAGAACCCTCAGGCAAGAGAATCTAGTAACAGTGGTTTCTAGGTTTCCAGCCCCAAAGGTGCAGGAAAGAGCATGAAAGGGAGTGAAAATAGTTTTGAGACACCCAACGACAATCTGGTATGGCCCCCACAGATGGTTGGTAGAAAGCATGATTTATGTGTATAGGTCTGCCCGTGAACCAGAGCTGCATTTTTCCACCGGGACTTGGTGCTCTACCATAGATACAGTCCTACTGGACTGAGTCAATCTGGTCATGTTTCACCAGCCTGCTGTAGCAGAAAGAAATCTGACTTTGGAGGCAGGCATGATGGTGCTGGGACCCTGATGCCAGCATGTGTCAGTTGGGTGTCCCCATTTAAGACTGAATTTCTGGCCATCTCTCTAGGGCTCGTGTTTCTTGCTGAGCTTCTCTTTCCCTTGGTTCCAGCTCTAGGCCAGTCTGACTTCCTTCTACTGTTGCCTCCCTGTACTTTTTCCAACAAATCCCGCCAAATTATGACCTCTGTGATTTCCTTTCTGAGACTTCAGTTAGTGAAGCGACTTCGAGAAACAGAAAGAATGATACCCCTAGGAATCAAATCCCAGCTTCAGTGCACAGAAGACATGCATCATTTAAATTTTTACTTAATCTTGTTGCACCTCTGTTTCATGATTTGTTAATTGACAACCATCTCTGCCTGAATTATTCTCCTCTGTTGGGTTAGCTGCTGGGATAACTCAGCCCCAGCATGGACTTTTCAAGGCTAGGTATCTTGGTGGGAGAATTTTTCACTCAGAACTGTCTATGAGTCCAAACAGATTCAGAGGTATAGAGAGAGGCCAACATTAATAAGCCAGAGAAGTGGGTTCCTGATGGCTCCTCATGGATATCATGGCACTGATAGAGTTGGAGCATAAGAACAAAAAGGTCGAAGAGCTGCAGAGATAAGAGCAAAAGTCAAGAGATAATCTGAGCGAATATTGGAGTCAGACCCTGCTACTCATGCCTGGGCATTTTACACATCCCTCCTTCCTGAAATACTAGGGTTCTCATCTCCATTTAATGGGCTGGAGCAGAACAGATTCCATCTCTCACAATTGTTCTGAGAATAAAATACATTTAAGAAGGGCTTTGAAAATTATGAATAACTCCTAAACAGGGATTACCAGTAGTCATGGTAATAATGAGATGTATTTATGTCTTTATTTGTTCATTTATATTCTTCAAGAACAAGCCATCTTGAAGTTGTTGTGCCACGGCACTGGGTGAATTTATTGTGGTTTTAATGCATGTTTGACTTTTTAAAAAATCAGCATATACATGTTCTATGAAATACCTAGGGCACTCTTAGAATTAAACTATTATGATAAATGTAATCTCAATATCTATAAGTCTTCCTTTGTACAAGTCAGTTTTCCCATGACAGTAGTTACAAAGAAGACAAAGCACAAGGTATGGTATATGATATCACTTACATAAACGAGTTTCTGTGTGGGAAACCCAGGAATAATCAACTTAGCATACTGGAAATAATTATCAGCAGAGACATAGAGCTTGAAAAAAATATATGAAACAAAGTAAGGGAAAATAATGAACAATGCCAAGCTTCTACGAGTGCCTTATAACTTCCTTTTCTGTTGCTTAAGCATCCCAACATCTCAGTGGAACGGAGAAAGTTACATAGTTCAAAGAGCACTCGGTTGGAAAAAAATACAGGGGGTCTGAGATCGAGGTCATCTGTCAGCCACTGCAAAAGTAGACAATCCATTTTACTTCAGTACCTGGTCGTATAATCAGCAAAGGGTAACACCTCCCATCATGGATCCCATTTCGGCTGCTTTGCTATGGTGATGCTGACATACTTGTGACCACCAATGTTCTAGGAATATTCTGTCTGTGAACTATCTTACATGTTCACCTCTTTCTAGCCATTAGAGAAATGCATTTCCTTTCTCATGCCCCATTCCTTTGCTAAAGCCTTCTAATTCTCTCCTCATCCCCAAGCTTTAATATCTTGTAAAACGGCCTCTAGAGAAGTTTCCTGGAACAGTAATGACATACTTCATTCATTTTTGCCATATTGCTCTCATGGTAATTTACCTCAAAGATGAATGCTACCGGTTCCTTCTGAGTGTATATCTATAAATGTCTTTCCTCTGCTAACAAATGGAGTCTATCCTTTCACCTTCTTGAATTTGGGTTAGCCTGTGGCTGCTTTGGCTAACAGAATATGGCAGAAGTGATACTACATAACTTCTGAGGCTAAGTCATAAGTAAACACTCAGCTTCCACCTGGTTTTTTGGAACTCTGTGGCCAACAGCCATGTTAGAAGCACTGTTTCCCTGAGACAATCACGCTCTGAGGAAGCCCATGCTAGCCAGGTGGATTGGCATCTGGCCTCCAGCAATCCCAGCTCAGGCACCAAATGTAGGACTGAATAAGCAACCTTCTAAGACACCCCAGTGAGAACCTCTCAGCTGAGCCCATTAAACCCCAGAACAATTGGAGATAAGGATTAATTTTGTTTTATGCCACTGATTTATAGGCCAGTTTGTATGCAGCGATAGACAAATGGAAGCAATCTCTTCTTTTCAGGACACATAATTACCCCTAAGGTACTGCTTGAAGAATGATTCAAGTATATCTTATACTCTTTCAGGGACTATGAAAGCAAAAGATAGTATATTGGGGGAGTAACTGTATTAGTTTACATAATAAGTACATGGAATGTATTCGGTTAAAGGTGATGGCAGGATATAATTACATAATTATACATGCTCAGAAACATTTTGTGTGTTCCATTAGTACAAATAGAATGTATTACATTGATGGACTTAGGAGAATTTGCCTTGATCAGTTAGACAAATGTAAACACAGGTAAGATGATGGATGGAAGAAGATAAAGAATTGAGATTTGGGGGCGGGATGATCCAAAGAATGAAGCAAGCCAAGAACTAGAATTTTACTGAATGGAGCAGAGGACCCAAATAAATCATACCTTTCTCCCATCTTCCTCTATTCTGAGAACCCATCCTTGTGATAACAATATTGTTACTAGAAAGTGAGAAACCTGTAAATGAGGTCATTCGTAATCCTGTGCAGAAACACATGTATGCTTTGGTAAGCACTAGCTTTCCGAGAAAATTAAGATGGCTTGTGAGAGTATCAAAAGAGAATATGGAACTTGAACTCATATATGGAAAGTCTTGGGGGATAAATAAAAGTGACACACAAGCCAGGGTGCCCTAGATCCTCATCATTCAAAGTGTGATCCCTGGGACAGCATTATCTGAGCATTATCTGTATTAGAAATACAGAGTCTCAGGCCCCACTCTGGATATACTGACTCAGGACATTTACTTAGAGCACCGGGGGCATCTGCTCAGTTTTTCCTACTGCCATGGTCGCAGCAAAAGTATGAGTAAACCGAGGATTACTTGAACTGTTTTCTATGTCTCTCCCTGCTGCTCCAAAGTATACTTTGCACAGAGGGAGAGGATAGAGGAGTCAACATCTCCCATCCATGTCTTTCTGCTGAGTGTAGACCCTCTTCCAGGCTCCTTCCAAAGTGTGATGAAATGCGCTTAATCTCAGGGCTCGTGTTGCCCTGTGGTGCAACCTTGTCTTCTTCAGGTATGTCCCCTAGTTTGTGACCCTTGTCTGTGTATGGCCACATCCCAGTTGTGCCCAGGATTCTGGTCCTTTCACGTGGGTGAACTGAGAAGCAAGAGCAGGGGAAAAGGGGATTGAAAACTCTACTTCTAATATCGTTACCCAAGAGACATATTTCCACATGCAACAGCTAATAATCTCATTTAAAGCAAAAGGGCAAATGACAATGGCTCCTCACAGTAAAAGAGGGTTTAGCTCTCTCCACTTGGCAGTGCATCTGCACCCTCAGGTCTGATGTATCCAAGACCTATCTGTGCTGTGTGTCTTCTCCCCATTGTTCCTCTAGGCCTATAGCCCAGGGCTACCAAGGATTGATCAAAAGATTTCTCTATTCCTGATGGCCCCCGAGTACTTGAAAAAAAGAAAAGGCTGTTAATTACCCTGAGTCCCATAGATGCTTTTCTTGGCCTGTTGGCACTAAAAAGACATTTATAAAATTATTGAAATTATGTCGAACAGCTTTTTGGCACCCATGGGTGTGTTTTGATGGGTGAAAGAAAGGCAGTTTGCTATGGTGCTTTGGAGCAGAGCAGATTTCAGTCTAAATTCTTGCCCTAGTCCCTAACCAGTTTTCTGAGCTTGGAGAATTTATCTAACATATGCACATTTCTAATTCTTTATGAGGAAAATAAGGATAGTATGGTGTAAAAACCATCATGGGAGAGGTAAGTGTATCATGGGAACCTCAGGTAGGTCATCTAACGTAGACTTGGTGGGGGGTGGTAAGAAAGGCTTTCTGAAGGAAATGAAACCCAAGTTAAGACTCAAATGCTATTTGAGTTGAATGGATGGGGGACGGATGTCAGAAAGTGCGTGCCAGACACAGGAACACGTGTGAAGGCACAGTAGCAAGAGAAGTACATGGCTAAGAGTGACCTGCAAGGAGTATGGTGTGGCTGAAGGATGGAACACAGAATTGAGAAGAGAGTGGAGAAGAGGTAGGCCGAGGAATGTGGGAAAAGAAGAGACGTGAAGTGACCAAGCCAAGTGGAAATGGGAAAATAAGAGCCCTGTATACCATGCTCTGACATATACTTATATTACGAAAGCAATGGGGAACCATAGGAAACTTCTAAGTACAGAGGTGATGTCAGACTCTTTTTCAAATTGAAGTGTAGAGGGCTGTGAGGTGAATGGATTGAAGTGGGGGGAGAATATGGGGACTGAAGGCAGGGAACCAGTTAGGAGGCTAGTGCAGTAAATTTAGTAATAGAAGAACAAGGATGATGCTTGATTTAGTGCCATGGTGATCAGGAGGTTGAGGAGGAAGACACCGGATGGATTGATAAGGCAGAATCTATATGACCGTGGTTGAGGGGACGTTGAGGATGATAAGGCAAAAAAATTGTCCCAGATCAGTATGATGCTCAGGTCTCTGTGCAACTAAGAGGTGGTGGTAACAGTTAAACAGAGGGTGATCATATAATTCATCACCCAAAGCTGGACACTTTTGAGAGTGAATGGAGAAACCATTAATAATGACACTTGAAAACAACAGGTACGACCCAGAAATCCAGGTCAGTCTGGGACACAGGGACAGTCAAAACTGAAGCAAAATAGAAAACACTGGAAGGGGGATCAGGTTGGGGAGAAAGACGGTGAGCTTGCTTGGTCTCCTAACGCTGCCCAGGCTTCTATGCCCAGATTCCCCCAATCAGTAGTCCCTCAAGTGGTCAAATGTTTCTCCTTCCCCACTGCCTCTTTCGGCGGAAGGTATGTGTCACCTTCCTAAATAGCCTCTTCTCAGCAATGCAAAAAAAAAAGTTTACACAGTCTTGTTTTAAACAGCAAGGAAAATCTCTATTTATAGCACTTGTTAGAGGAAGGAAGATCACATTTTGTGAGATTGTTGGTATTTTTTATTTTTTTTCAAAGATTTTATTTATTTTTTTGACATGGTATCTTTTATTTTTAAATGCATATGTTTTGTTAATAAGTAAACTATGCAATTGGGTTATTTTAAAGAATTTATTAAATTTTAGAATAGTTCTAGATTTACAGAATTATTGCGAAGGTAGTGCAGAGAGTTCATTTATACCCCATACCCAGATTCCTCTGTTATTAACATCTTACATTAGTATGGTACGCTTGTCATTGTTATGGAGCCAATATTGATAGATTTTTATTAGATTCTATACCTGGCTCAGATTTCTTCAGTTTTTTTCCAAATATCTTTATTTTTTCTGTTCCAGGACCCCATATTACATTCAAATTGTATCTCCTTAGGCTTGGGTGTGACATTTCCTCAGACTTTCAACTTTCTTGATGACCTTGACAGTCATCAGATAGTTGTGCAGGTATTTTACTGTATGCTCCTTAATCAGGATGTGTCCGATGTTTTCCTCATGATTAGACTTGGAGTAATGTGTTTTGGGGAGGAAGACAACAGGGGTCAAGTGTCATTCAAGGGCACATCATATCAAGTGTACACACTGTCAATCTGACTTATCACTGTTGATGTCGATTTTGATCACATGATAAAGTTGTACTTATTTTTGACTAGGTAATATATGATACAAAATTTGAAACATTCAAATTTAAAAGTCTCCTCACCCTGCCCCCTGCTCCCAAAACACACATGGGCTGCTTTATTAAAATAACCACTTCTAATCCTTGAAACTGGTGAATATGTTATTTTACATGGCTAAAAGGAATTTTGCAGACATTTAGCATGCAGGATTTTGAGATGGGGAAATAATCCCAGATGATCTGAATATTTCTTGTGCTGTTATGTCTAGGCTTTTTGTTCTACTCAGCTGCTAAAATTTCTTACATGCCTCTAGAGCGCTCTTCCAGAGCTGTTTCTGTTCACGGATAGCTATCTAATTCTTTTTTTTTTTTTTTAAGATTTTGTCTATTTATTTGTCAGAGAGAGCGAGCGCAGGCAGACAGAGTGACAGGCAGAGGGAGAAGCAGGCTCCCTGCCGAGCAAGGAGCCCGATGTGGGACTCAATCCCAAGACGCTGGGATCATGACCTGAGCCGAAGGCAGCCGCTCAACCAACTGAGCCACCCAGGTGTCCCAGCTATCTAATTCTTGATCTTTATGAGGGGATGGAGGCTGTTATTTTCTATGTCACCTTTTTTGTGACATCACTCCATAAACTCTGAAGTTTTTAGTATAACACACTGATTCGGTCGCATTCTTCATTAATTAAATGAGTATTTTCTACTCAGTGTCCTCATCCACTTTATATTTTCATCTTCCTACATGTGTTGATGTCAGTAAATGTCAAGGGACTCTCTAAATCCTGAAGAATCGAATTGCAGAAAGAATATTAGGAATCCTCTGAATTACTTCCAGCACCACTTATTTCCTATAATTTTGGTTATTATGACTTAATGAGATGCAGTGGCAGGTTTATTTACCATTTGGGTTTATTCATTTATACAAATGCATTAAAATTTTACAAAGGGGATTTTTTTCTTACAAGTTTATTAGGCCCTATAATTTTAAAGAAAAAAATATCAGGAAGTCTATTCCTCTTGCATTTGGTCCTTTAACTTTCAACTTTTCTAAACAGTACATGTGTCTAAACCCAGAGCATTGCACCTTGAAATATTTCCACTCTGGAAAACCCACTGGCAGATCATAAATACCTTCAAAACTTGGAATAAAGCAAATTTTAGTGTTCCTCTTTCCATAAAAACATAAATGGAAGTACAAATCAAATGATGAACTGTTCATCCCATATAATGTCAAATGGAGGAAAGGTGTTTGGGGACCATATAACATTACCTGCCTATATTTACAACAACGTTTTCACAGGCCAATTTCAGGTATATTATAAAAGCACCTTATTTAAACCTGGGAAAATCCTGAAGTATAGGTATTAGTATTATCTTAATTTCACACACACACAAAAATTCACAAATGACAATTCAGAGTCTTCGAAAGGCTAGTAAGGGTCATACGACTATTTCATGACAAAACCAGGTCTATGAACTCACTTCTAGACTTTGTCCAAAGCCCATGCTACTGTGGTAAAAACTTCCAGTTCACTGGATATGCGGCCTTGAGGCAAAAAAAAAAAAAAAAAAGTGAAGCATTTCTTTAAAAATGGTAGTCCTTACTGTTGTTACTGTTTTTACCCTTGACCTCATCACCATCGTCATCATCAAATATAATTGAAGGTTGCAGCTTTCTGTGTTCTTACATCTCTTTCAAAACGTGCGGTTCTAATGAGCTCACACTAACCAGATGTTCCAATATCATCTTATTAGTTGGTTTTCAGTGTGATATAACTTAATCATTAACTGTCATGAAAATATTACTTATAAACTCAGTTGTTATTCTCTTAATGAATAAGCACTTTTGGGGGTCAAGGTTGTTTCAGGGAGAATTTAAACTATTTAGAGATGGTACTTTAACTTTTCTTAAATAATAGAATAAAATGTATTTTCATGAGCTCATCTCTGAGTTCCTAGGTACCCTCAGTGTTTCTGGTACTTATCCCATAACTGGAAACTTTCTCTGAGCTTCAGAAGACTACAATCTGAATTCATATTCATGACTTTCTCTTCCACTTAGCTCTTTACTGAATGTCCAAAATAAACAGAAAAGCCCAGCCCATTGTAACAACTTTAAGAGGATGTCAAATATTTCCAGTTTCTGTGGTATTCAAGCAGAAGGTGTCCAGGCAGGGAGGAAGTGTTAACTAAACCAAGAGAGGAACCAGGGCCCGGTAGCTTTCTAGCTGAAGATGGGATGAAAACCTCAAATTCCAGGGTGTTAGATGATCCCAATCAGCTGATCATGAGGGATCCCATGACCCCTCCTCAGAACCCCTCCCTCAGGTTTGATGATTGGTTAGAACAGCTCATAGAAGTCAGGATAGCACTGTACTTATTAGTAGTAGTTTATTATAAAAGATACAACTCAGGAACAACCATGTGATAAAATATGGGAGAAAGGGCATGGAGCTTTCACGCCCTCTCCAGGCAAAGTACCCTCCCAGCACTTCAATGTGGTCACCAACTTGGACACTCTCCAAACCCTTTCTATTTGTGGTATTTATGAAAGTCTTAGCATATGAGCATGGTTGATTAAACCAATTGCCATTTTAATGGCTTATGATAGCCATGATAATTAACTCAATCTCTAGCCCCTCTCCCCTTCTGTGAGGCTGGGGATGGGGCTGAAAATTCTAACCCTATAATTATGCCTTGGTCTTTCTGGTGACCAGCCCTAATCCTGAAGCTATCTAGGGGACCCCAGTCACCAATTACTTTATTAGCTTACCAAAAACACTGTCATCATTCTGGAAATTCTAATGGTGTGCCGGGAACTAGAGATAAAGACCAAGTATTTACTTTGTATTAGATCACAGTTGCCATACATATCTACAGAAAAACCTGAGAACCAAGAACTTTCTCTTTGAGGTTCCTCAGGGAGTACCAAATTTATTAAGCTTTTCTCTTCTGAAAAGAAACTCTTCTGATGTCTTTCCTCACCACCAGAGAGTTCTGTATCTATGTGCTAGCTTGAGCAGCCAGCTGTGGTTACTGGTTTCACAGGTTTGGTTCTCTAGAAGCAGATGCTGAGAGAGAGTTTAGGGTGCAAGATGTTTAGTTGGGGATCAACACCTATGTAATGAAGGAGGGGGGTAGGTAGCAGGTTAGAAGGTAAACTGTGATCCAGAATTGATAAAGCCTTGATCAGCCATTCTGGAAGCTCTGGATTAAACATTGGCCATGAGGGGTACAATCCATTGGGTCAGAATGACTGGGACTTTATTGCTTCACATGATTTCTCTGGGAAATGTGTGACTTTGAGGGAGTCAGGTTTCTACACTTGAGCCAAACCTTAAAGGCATAGTTCAAAGGCCTGAGAGTCCAGGCATGAAGACTTGGGAGGGAGTGCTGAGAGCAGAAGACTGTCACAGCTCAGTTAGTCAGGCAGAGAGCAAATTCAACCCTCCTTTGTCTTTTTGTTGTATTCAGGGGATCGTACTTAGGGGATGGATTTGTTACACTCAAGGGATTGGGTGATATCCACCCACACTGGGAAGGGCCCTCTGCTTTATTCAGTGTACAAATTGAAATGCTAATCTCCTCCAGAAACATCCTCCCAGACATGTACAGAACTAATGTGTAGCCCTTGTCCCGGTGAAGCTGACACATAAAATTAACCATCACAGTACCTCTCCCATGGCTCATGCTCTCTGATGGGCATTAACCTGTAAAACAAAACCTTGATACTTATTTCTCATTCCCATTTGTCCATCTACCCCAGACCTCCTTGCCCCCCAAATCTCCACTGTTTTCTTCTACCTGACCAGCTCTAAAATGAAAAGCAGCTACCGGAGTGTCCTGTGAAGGACTAAAATGACCTAGCATTTATATTTCTGCCTCAGTCAACAGAAGCAGGCTGACCCAGTAAGTGTGTTACCATGGTCTAGGTAGCTCTCCACAGCTGAGGTAGACTGAAAGTACTGACAGAGGCCGTCTGCTGATTGCATTCTTCCCTAAATAATCTAATACCTAACTGGACCAAATGGTGACTCACACTAAATGACATGGAAAGGCCCAGAGTTTTTTGGTATTTTGTGAAGAAAAGAAATCAGTCACCTTAGAGATGAGGATCCTGCCATATACCTCTTACCTAAATTATTTCATGATCTTCATGAGAAGAGGCCAGAAGAATTTCTCTTTACCCTTCTCATGAGAAAGAAATTGGTTGAGAGAGGTACCAAAATCTTTTATAAAGCTTCATACTGGTAGAAGAGAAACAGGCAGTCCCAAGTGGAGTCATTTGCCCCCATGACAGCAAACCAAGACCTAAATGCAGTTTTGACCTCTCCCAGAAATGTGATGTTTAAACAGTCAATCTGAATTATCCTGATCAGATTGGGAGGGAAGATGGTGGAAGAGTAGGAGACCCTTGTTTCATCTGGTTCCTTGACTTCAGCTGGATATCTATCAAATCATTCTGAACACCTGTGAATTCGACCTAATCTCAAGAGAATGGCTGCAATTTTACAAACAGAAAATTGACCACTTTTTGCAAAGCAGTGTGAAAAGCCTTCAAGGAACAAGAACCATCTAGAGCAACTCAAAGCAGCTTACAGTGAGCCCAGCACCTTGCAAAGGAGCGATGCAACTCCACACAGGCAAAGACCCCTGAGAATCAGCACAGCAGGCACCTCTCCCAGAAGACCAGAAGGAATATCAGTCAGATACAAAGTTTATGGATCACTCAGAACTGAAAAACTCCTACACTAGGGGGAAATGGTATATAGAATTCAAGGGTTTTTTCCTCATGGGTCTTTAGCCATTCAGTTTAAATTTTTCTCTTTCTCTTTCCCTTTTTAATTAATTTCTCATTTTATTTCTTTGTTTTTAAATCTTTTTTTAATTTTCTTTTCTCTTTTTTTTTAAAGATTTTATTTATTTATTTATTTAACACAGAGAGATCGAGATCACAAGTAGGCAGAGAGGCAGGCAGAGAGAGAGGAGGAAGCAGGCTCCCCACTGAGCAGAGAGCCCGATGCGGGGCTCGATCCCAGGACCTTGAGATCATGACCTGAGCCAAAGGCAGAGGCTTTAACCCACTGAGCCACCCACCGCCCCATCTTTTTTTAATTTTCATTTTTACATTTTATATTATTCGGTTTTGGTTTCCTTCCACTGTATTTTATTGTGTGTGTGTATGTATAGATATAGATAAAGTTTTTCTTTCTTTGCAATTTTGGTATTTACCATCTTCTAACAGACCAAAACACACCCAGGACCAAGTGGATCATCCTGTTCTGTCCACCTGGGAAGCTATATTCTCTCTTTCTTTTCCTTTTTTTCCTTTTTTCTTTTCTATTTTGGTTTCTGACCTCTTCAGATGTGTCTAGTGTGTATTTCACTGCAGTTGTGGTTGATATTTTTTATTTTGTTCTCTCATTCATCTATTTTTCTCTGGGAAAAGTGACTAGAAGGAAGAATTCACCACAAAAAAGAGAACAAGAGGTAATATTCTCTGCCATAGATCTAATCGATATGGATATGCGTAAAATGTCAGAAACTGAATTCAGAATAACAATTATAAAGTTACTAGCTGGAGTTGGAAAAAAGCATTAAAGACCCTGGAGAATCTCTTAGTGCAGGAATCAAATCTAATCAGGCCAAAATTAAAAATGCTTGAACTGAGATGCAGTCTAAAATGGATGCTCTCACAGCTAGGGTAAATGAGGCAGAGGAGTCAGTGACATAGAAGACAAGATGATGGAAAGGAAGGAAGCCGAGGAAAAGAGAGAAAAACAACTAATGGACCATGAAGGGAGGCTTTGAGAAAATGGCGATACCATAAAGTGAAACAATACTAAAATTATTGGGGTCCCAGCAGAAGAAGAAAGAGAGAGAGAGACAAAAGGTAGATTTGAGCAAATCATACCTACGAATGTCCCTAATCTGTGGAAGGAAACAGGCATTGAAGTCCGGGAGGTGGAGAGAACTCCCCTCAAAATCCATTAATTTTACTGATCAGCCCTAGTGAGGTCATCTGCATAACAAGACCCCTGCCCTTCCCTTCCACCTAAAAGATGTTCTGACTTAAAACAATCTTTTTTTTTTTGCTGATAATTTTTTGTTCCATCCTCCTTCTGCCTACAAAAACCTTCCATTTTGTACGACTCTTCAGAATACCTGTGTATTTACTAGAAGGGCTGCTGTCCAACTCATGAAATATTGAGTAAAGCCAATTAGATCTTCAAATTTTACTCAGTTGAGATTTTGTTCTTTAGTGCTAGGCAATCGCCCTAGCACTGCTCACAAGAGGGACTCCGTTTGAGAGGAATTCCATGACTGCATTGGAAATGGAATGAGCCAAGGTGCTGGGCCCAGATGACACCAGTAAAATATCAGAAACAGAGCAGGATAGACAAGATAATAAGCAGCAGGACCCCTGTGGGAATCATTTCCAGATGTGGCCTGACATACAGAGGTTTCTGACTATGGTTCATTAGTTATGGGGTTCCAGAGAACAAAATCAACACATGCCTTACTTAAAACTAACTGATTTGTATAACCAGATCTTGCCAACAGAGGCCAAACTTGAGCAGACACAAGAGGGGTGGGAACTTTGTTCCTAAATCTGAGTTATTTTGTAGATCCAGAGTCCCATGAATGAAGGAATAACTGGTATTGCTATGGAAACACAAATATATTGTGAGCTTCCTCTTGAGAGCCTTCCCCAAACAATACTTAAAGCTACTATTGGGGTAACAGTGCACTGAGAAAAGGTGACAATCAGAACTTTCAAGCATGAATGGATATGCTTTGAATATCTTATAATGTTGCAGTTGGCATGCATCTCATTCTGGTGTCTGGGGACCTAGAACACAACTATAGCTTACTAGTTATTGGAGCTTATAAGGGTCAGGCAATAAACACAGCTCTGACCAACATCTATATCCTGGTAATTCCAGCTGGACTTGAATGCATGGTGTGTGTGAATGTGTGTGTGTGTGCACACACACATATGTGGTGCACACTCCACTCTTATTATAAATTCATACACATTTGGGGTTCTATTTTTGGCGATCTATTTTCCTAAATTTGATCTATTTTGACATGATTATTACACTGCTCCATCTACTCTAACTTATTAAATGTAATATTTACACTAGCTCTTCTGCTTCCATACTCATCTCAGTTTTGTCTCCCATCCCCCACAGCTGTATGCTCACATCTTAAAATCAGTTTGCAAAACTTTTTAAAAAGTCACATTGTCATTTTGATTCAGATGAAATTGTATTTATATATCAATTGACAGCATTACAATATGGAGTCTTCCCAACCAAGGACAAGACTTGTCTTTCCATTTACTTAAGTGTGGTTTATGTCTCTCATTAGAATTTTAAAGTTTTCTCTGAAATAACCCTACACATTTCTTGTAAAGTTAATTTCTGGTTGTTTTGTTCTCTTACTGCTATTGTAAATGGTATGTTATATCATTATATTTTCTGATAATTCTTTGTAGGTAAGGCATCTGTTTATGTATATTAACTTTATAATTAGACACACACCAAAATGATTTCTAATGACTTTTCTGTTGATTATTTTGTTTTTCAGCTGCAACATTATATGATATTCAAATAATGCTAATGCTGATACTGTCTTATCCTTTCTAATATTTATTCCTTCTATTTCATTGGCTTATATAATTGTATTGTCTGGTTCTTTTGGGGCAATGTTACATGACAGTGGTGTTGGAGACATCACTAATAACAACATTTTTTTCAGGAGTATGTTTTTGGCAAGGCAATATTCTTTTTTTAAAGATTTTATTTATTTATTTGAGAGAGAAAGCATACACTGGCATACACATGAGCAGGGGGACAGAGGGGCAGAGGGGCAGAGGGAGAGGGAGAAGCAGACTCCCCGCTGAGCAGGGAGCTCAACTTAGGGCTCCATCCCAGAACCTGAGATCATGACCTAAGCTGAAGGCAGAGCTTAACTGACTGAGCCACCCAGGTGCCCCTCTTTTTTTTTTTTTTTAAGATTTATTTATTTGAGAGAAAGATAGCTGGGTGGCGAGAGGCAGAAGGAGATAGAGAGAGAAACTTAAGCAGACTCCTTGCTGAGCGTGGAGCCCCGTGCGGGCCTTGATCTCACCACCCTAAGACCACGGCCCTGAGATCACAACCTGAGCCAAAACCAAGAGTCAGATGTTTGACCAACTGCGTCACCCAGGCACCCCTGCAAGAAACTATCCTTTAGTCAATCCTCAGAACAATCTTCTAAGAATTCTAATGAGATAATCTAATTTCAGAGATCATCCTTTTTGGCACAAACAATATTCCTTGTCTTAGTAATTACTTATTTTGTGTGAGTATGTGTGATTAGTAATTGCTTAAATCAGTGCATCTAAGGTAGAGCCTCAAAGTGCAATCCAGAGACCATCGTATATCAGTATCACTTGGAGTTGTGAAAAATGCAAATTCCTGGGTGCCTCTTCTGTACATGCCCTCAGATATTGGGAATGTGACCTAAAATCTTTCTTTTGTTAGGTGTTTCTTCTGATTCTTATAAATATTAAGTTTTGAGAGCCATTATTCTGGTATTTCTCTTCCACCATAAATGGGGGTGGTGTGCTGATTTGCATGATATAGTGTTTTTTAATCATCATTCCACTAGCAAAGTATCCATTGTTTCCAATTTTATTAAGAGCTTGTATAAAAATGTTTTCCAAATTTTTAAGTGGCCGATTTTGTTATTTATTTTCCTTTCTTCGACTTTTTAGCATAGTAAATTATGCATATAAATTTCCTAAATTAGTATAGTAAATTATGTATATAAATGTCCTAACACTCAAGGCTCCCATGGATGTTTGGAGGTAACATGCATGTTCTTTTTTTTTTTTAATTTAAGCATTTTTTTAATTTAAACATAATATAAAACCACCCCCACCCTCTCTCAACCCCCCTCCCCCCCACTCCCCTCAGTTTGTTTTATGACATTAAGAGTCTCTTTTTGGGTGTCTCCCTCCCGATCCCATCTTGTTTCATTTTTTCTTTTCCTACCCCCTTAACCCCCACCCCCGTTGCATCTCCACTTCCTCATATCAGGGAGATCATATGGTAGTTGTCTTTCTCCGACTGACTTATTTCGCTACGCATAATACCCTCTAGTTCCATCCATGTTGTCGCAAATGGTATGATTTCATTTCTTTTGATGGCTGCATAGAATTCCATTGTATATATATACCACTTCTTCTTTATCCATTCATCTGTTGATGGACATCTAGGTTCTTTCCATAGTTTGGCTACTGTGGACATTGCTGCTATAAACATTCGAGTACACGTGCTTCTTCGGATCACTACGTTTGTATCTTTAGGGTAAATACCCAGTAGTGCAATTGCTGGGTCATAAGGTAGCTCTATTTTCAATTTTTTGAGGAACCTCCATGCTGTTTTCCAGAGTGGTTGCACCAGCTTGCATTCCCACCAACAGTGTAGGAGGGTTCCCCTTTCTCCGCATCCTCGCCAGCATCTGTCATTTCCTGACTTGTTCATTTTAGCCATTCTGACTGGTGTGAGGTGGTATCTCATTGTGGTTTTGATTGTATTTCCCTGATGCCGAGTGATGTGGAGCACTTTTTCATGTGTCTGTTGGCCATCTGGATGTCTTTGCAGAAATGTCTGTTCATGTCCTCTGCCCATTTCTTGATTGGATTATTTGTTCTTTGGGTGTTGAGTTTGCTAAGCTCTTTATAGATTTTGGATACTAGCCCTTTATCTGATATGTCGTTTGCAAATATCTTCTCCCATTCTGTCAGTTGTCTTTTGGTTTTGTTGACTGTTTCCTTTGCTGTGCAAAAACTTTTGATCTTGATGAAGTCCCAATAGTTCATTTTTTCCCTTGCTTCCCTTGCCTTTGGCATTGTTCCTCGGAAGAAGTTGCTGCTGCTGAGGTCAAAGAGGTTGCTGCCTGTGTTCTCCTCAAGGATTTTGATGGATTCCTTTCTCACGTTGAGGTCCTTCATCCATTTTGAGTCTATTTTCATGTGTGGTGTAAGGAAATGGTCCAATTTCATTTTTCTGTATGTGGCTCTCCAATTTTCCCAACACCATTTGTTGAAGAGGCTGTCTTTTTTCCATTGG
The DNA here is from genome assembly GCA_003697995.1 of Taxidea taxus jeffersonii. NCBI lineage: Eukaryota > Metazoa > Chordata > Mammalia > Carnivora > Mustelidae > Taxidea > Taxidea taxus. Next base: position 23,077 of record ML094237.1, read on the forward strand.
ACATTCTTTCCTGCTTTGTCGAAGATCAGTTGACCATAGAGTTGAGAGTCTATTTCTGGGCTCTCTATTCTGTTCCATTGGTCTATGTGTCTGTTTTTGTGCCAGTACCATACTGTCTTGATGATGACAGCTTTGTTATAGAGCTTGAAGTGTGGATATATAAAAAAAGAAAAATATATATATATGTATTAGACTGGTGACTAGAACAGGGTCACCCACTTAATTTGGGGAGTATTTTGGTCTCTTAGGAGAAACTACTTCCCAAAATTTTAAAGAATGAAAAACATATATGAAGGGATGAAATATGAATATAAAGATGAAAAAAAAAATTTTTTTCCTAACAAAGGAGTTGATAAGGTATGTTGGTAGGGAGAATAAAATTTTAAAAAAAAGAAAGAAAGTGGAGAGAACTTCCTTGGGCTGGAGATTAGATCAAGCCTGGTACTAGATTTGGGGTGTATTTTGATCTATTAGAAGTTGTACCCCAAATTTTTAAGAAGAAAAAAAAACCCTATGTGCATACAAAGAATAAAGTTAGATACAGTGAAGGATAAAATATGACTATAATAATAAAGGTTCAAAAAGATTTTTTTAAGAAAGTTATTAAGATAAACTAGTTAAAAAACGTTAAAAGAGGAAAGGGTAAAAGTTTAAAAAATTAGCATAAGAGAAAAAAAATTTTTTTAAGTTAATAACTTTTTAAGACTAAAGATTCATGGGGAGAAAGCCAAGAATTCCATGCTCTGCTTTCTCCTCCTCCAGAATTCTGCTGTTCTCCTTGGTAAGTGAACTTGGTCTTGGCTGGATTCCTTGTTGATCTTCCAGGGGAGGGGCCTGTTGTAGTGATTCTCAAGTGTCTCTGCCCCGGCGGAATCGCACCGCCCTTACCAGGGGCCGGGCTGAGTCATCCTCTCGGTTCGCTTTCGGGAGCTTTTGTTCCCTGAGCGCTTTCCGTAGAGTCCGGAGGACGGGAAGGACAATGGCGGCCTCCCAGTCTCCGGTTCGGAGGAGCCGAGAGTTCGGGGCCCCAGTCTTCAGTGCGGCCTCAGAGAAAAGCGCTTAATCACTCCCGTCCCCCCAGCCTCCAGCCGCGCCCGGAGAAAATCGTGCGTCATCAGTCCCGTGTCACTGGCTTCTGGGAGCTCCGAGCTCACCCAGCCTGTGACCAAGCGTCTCTGTCTCCGGCACAGAGCCCCGCCTGGAGTCTCCGAACCCCGCAGACCCCTGAGCTCTCCCGGGTCGGAGTCTCCCGGATCTTGTGGGGACCCCAGCACAGAGCACCGGCCCGTGTCACGGATTATGGTTCAAGGTAACCCCGAGTTGAGAGCTCACACCTTGGCTCCGTCGCCGCAGCGGCTTCCCCGCTCTCATACCTGCGAGCTCTGCGACACTCAGACACCCCGATCCTTCTGTGACCCCGCGGGACCTGAGTCCACGCTGTCCCCGCGAGGTCTTCACCCCGGTTTAGCCTCTGGAGCGGTGTCCCTCCGTGGAGCAGACTTAAAAGTCCCGATTTTGTGTCCGTTGTTCCGCCGCTTGCCGGGAGCCGGCCCCTCCCCCCGCGGTCTATCTTCCCGTCGCGCTGGATTCACTTCTCCGCCGGTCCTACCTTTCAGAAAGTGGTCGATTTTCTGTTTCTAGAATTGTTGTTCTTCTTCTCTTCGATCTCCTGTTGGATTCGTAGGTGTTCGGAATGGTGTGATAGGCGATCTAGCTGCTCTCCTGCTGCCTGACGTCGTCTCAGCTGCTACTGCTCCACCATCTTGACTCCTCCCCCCAACATGCAGGTTCTTAATAGTATTACCCTTCTAAATGCTACCGGATTCTTTCTGCCAATATTTTCTTTCAGGATTTCAGGATTTTTTTGTCTTTGGTTTTCTCTAACTTGAATATGATATGACTCATTAAAATTTTTTTAAATGTATTCGCTTATTTGTTTTGTATTTTCCTTGATTGATCTGAGCTTCCTGGATTTGTGGTTTAGTTCCTCTAACTAATTTTGCAAAATGTTCATCCAGTTTTATTTCAAATATTTTTTCTGTCCTATTCTCTTTATTCCCCTTCTGGCATTCCATTTATATATATTTTACACTGTTTGAGATGATCCCACAGTTATTAGATGTTCTGTTTTTTCATTCCTTTTTTTCTGCTTTGCATTGCAGCTTGGGAAGTTTCTATTGACCTATCTTAAAATCACCATGTCTTCCCTTAGTCATGTCAAGTCTATTGATAAGCCCACCCGGGGCCTTTTTTATTCTTATTACAATTTTTTTAAATTTCTAGCATTTCCTCTGATTCTATCTTAGAGTTTCCATTTCTCTGCTTGCCTTACCCATCTGTTCTTGAATGTTGTCCTCCTTTTTCATTAGAGGCCTTAATACATTACTCATAGTTACTGAAAACTCCCCATCTGATAATAACAAAATTCATGCCATATCTGGCTCTGATGGTTGTTTTGTTCCTTCAGACTGTGTTTTCATCATGCCTTTTTTCTTTTTGGCATGTGTTGCAAGTTTCAGTTAAGTGTTGAACATGACAGATTGGGCAATAAGGGACGGAAAAAAAGGGGCCTTTAGTCTGAAGTTTTAGATGTACATGTCTGGCTAGGAGTTAGCCTGCGTTTAATGTCTGCTCTCAGAATGAGTGGCAGAAACTTACTTCAATGTCCTCGAGTGTGTGTGTGTTTTGATCTCCCCTCTTGACTTCGGGCTTCCCTAACTACTCCTCCTCAGAGAGAGTCTGTGTCTTACAGCTGTTTCAGCTGCCATCTATTCCTCTTACACTGGAGCCCCCGGAGATGAATGGTCTGTCTCTGGGCTGTGACTTTTAAAAGCATTTCTCCAGGCAAATAGATTCTTTCTCTCCTGTTTTCTTCTCCATTCCCTGGCTGCAGCATTCCAGTTATTTCCTTGAAATTGTGACCCTTCTTATGGTGTTTCTTTGCTCCCTTCAGTGAGGCAGGAGGATTGGAAGAGGCCGGCATGGGAGGAATTATCTTCTCCCTCTAGGATGAAGCTCTGGTGAAGTGATTTCTCCTGGAGAAGTGTCTTATGTTATAAAAGAGACTATGGACCTATGTCACAGTGATTACTCTTCCTCTCTCCGAGCCAGAGCCAAGAGGGGCTCTTTCTCAGATCCTTATCATGAGAAATTGGTAAAGTTCCTATAGTGAAAGCCCATGAAGCATGAGGGTACCCCCTAAGACGGTGGCCCTCAGAAATTTCTCTCGTTCTAGTCCACACTCAGCTTCCAGCAATTTTTTCTTTCTTTGTTTTTTTGCAACTGTTCAAAATTACCATTTAAACATGTTTACAGCTTATGGATTTCAGTGGCTTTTTCTGCAGGCAAGAAAATCTTGGGTCCTGTCTCTCTCTGGATATACCTGTCTTTCTAAACGTCACAGTGACATCCCGTCTTGAGACCTCAATTCTCTGTTTTTTTCTCTGAAAGCCATTGATTTTACATTTATCCAGCTTTTTCTCACTCTAAGAACGGGAGTGACAACTTTCAAACACTTTACATGTCAGAACTAAAACTGGAACTCCTGGAACATTCACTTTTCCTGCTCCTGATATTTTTCCAAGTAATGCCTGTTTTTTCATCAAGGAACTGTTCTTTTTAGAATTACTCAGGTGTAATCTTCATGGGTGATTTGATTTTATCCCCTGGATAAGTCATTTAGGTTTCCTTCATTTTCTTTTAGTCTTCTTGGTTACTATAAATATAAATTGAGAAGGGTAATTATAAAAACAGCTTCCTTTATATGCTGATTAACCCACATTTTGAAAAATGAAGTCAGTTGCAAATATAAATTTAAACTCCAAACATCCTGATTTAAGAACCTCATCACATTCAGCACTACATTGAACTCAATGGAAAGTGGTCAGTTGTGGTGAGCATTCATATGCTAGGTTATTCTCACTACCAGAAACACAGGGCAAGAATTTTCTCTACCTGCCCCCCAGGAAACAAAAACAAACAAACAAAAAAACCTCTCCTCTCCTCTTTGTCTACTTTCTAGTATAGTTTCATTAAAAAACTACTTTTGATGAAAAATTATATTAGTCCTAAGACTAAATCAATTGAAATATCATTCAAGTTAATAACAACTAAGTGCACTTAAAAATTTAGCAAAATGAAGCATTAATCGAGTTGCTTAGATTTTCATAGTAATTTTTTGCTTAATAAATCTTAACTTTCATGATCCTTGCACGTTTCGTCCTCCATAAAATGCTACCATACAATTACCTAGAATTGACTGCTGACATGTCACCACCTAAATGTTGAGAAGCAAGACACTGTGGTAATTCCTGGCATGTGCTTTGGAGTCACCCAGACCAGAGTTAACACAGAGTTAACACAGAGCTGTGTTAGAAACACAGTTTACACATGTGGTAAATAAAGACAAGTACTTTTAATCTGTATACCTCATTTTTCTCACATATTAGGTAAGAATTATAGTAGATATCTTTAGGATTGCCATGAATTAAAGTTTAACATATAAGGTGTCATGTACACAATAATCAGTAAATGGTATGGTAGGCAGGATTTCTAAAATGACCCTCCACCCTAATGTGACCTGTGAATATGATGAGTTTTTACCGTATTATGTTTTACGGCACAGTTGACTTTCAAATAGGGATATCACCTCAGTGGATCTGATCTAATCACATGGATGCTTAAAAGTGAGGGGGTTTTCTCTGGTGGTAAAAAAGGAACTCAGTAAGATTCAAGCACAAGGGAGATTCAATGCACAGTTGCTGACCTGAAGATGAAAGAAGCCAACATTGTGAATGTACTAAATGCCACTGAATTGTACTCTTTAAAATTGTTAAAATGGTGAATTTTATGTTATATGTATTTTATTACAATAAAAACATGGAAGAAAAAATAACTAGATATGCAACAAAGTAAGAAAATGTGATCTATTATGGGGAGAGTGGTCAATTAAAACATTTCCCATGGTCACTTGTAAGATTGAACTGGAAGATGGAGACTTTAAAACACCAATTACTAGGACACAAAGAAATGGAAACACATTCCATGTTCATGAATGAGAGAAACAAATATTGTTAAAATGTCTCTACTACCCAAAACAATTTATAGATTTAAGGCAGTCCCCATGAAAAGACCAACAACATTTTTCACAAAATTAGAACAAACAATTCTAAAACTTGTATGGAACCACAAAAGACCCCAAATACCCAAAACAACCTTGAAAAAGAAAAGCAAAGCTGGAGGCATCATGGTTCTGGACTTCAATTTATACTACAATCTGTAGTGACCAACAGTATGGTACTGCAAAATAGACACAGAGATCAATGGAACAGAATAGAAAACCCGGGAAAAAAACCCATAACTATGTGGTCAATTAATCTACAGTGCAGGGAAGAATACCTTATGGGAAAAAAACAGTCTCTTCAACAAATGGTGTTGGGAAAACTGGACAGCAACAGGTAAAAGAATGAAACTCGACCACTTTCTTACAGCAAACACAAAAATAAATGCAAAATGAATGAAAAACCTAAATGTGAGACCTGAAACCATTTACCTAGAGAATAATGCAGGTAGTATCTTCTTTGGCATCAGCTATAGCAACTTCCTACTGCACAGCAAAGGAAACAACCAACAAAACTAAAAGGCATCCTACAGAATGGGAGAAGATATTTGCAAATGACATATCTGATAAAGGATTAGTATCCAAAAGATATAAATAACTTATAAGACCCAACACCCCAAAAACCAAATAACTCAATTAAATAATGGACAGAAGACATGAATAGACATTTTTCCAAAGAAGACATGACATCCAGATGACCAACAGACACATGAAAGTATGGTCAACAACACTGATCATTGGGGAGATCAGGGAGATTTTGCAAAGCAAAATTACAATGACCTATCACATCACACCTGTCAGAATGGCTAAAATCAACAACACAAGAAACAACAGGTTTTGGCAAGGATGTGGAGAAAAAGGAAACCTCTTGCACTGTTGGTGGGAATGCAAACTGGTACAGCCACTGGAAAACAGTACGAAAGGTCCCCAAAGGTTAAAAATAGAACTATGCTATGATCCAGCAATTGTACTACCAGGTATTTACTCGAATAATACAAAAACACTAATTCAAAGAGATACATGGACCCTTATGTTTATGGCAGCATTATTTACACTAGCCAAGATATGGAAGCAGCCCAAATATCCCAACAATAGATAAATGGATAAAGAAGATGTTGTGTGTGTGTGTGTGTGTGTGTGTGTGTGTGTGTGTGT
>ML094239.1:683-12070 GCA_003697995.1 Taxidea taxus jeffersonii
AGACAACATTTTGGTGGGGTCAAGGCGTGGTGGGGATGATTGGCTGGCCATTGGGTATAATTCTTATCTTAGCTTCTCTATAGGTTAGCTGGGTCCCCCCCCCCCGCCCTGGCTTCTTTCAGGGCTTTTTCATTATCTTTGCTTTTTCTGGACTTTGAATATGACATGCCTGGGTGGGTTTGTCCTTTGCATTTATCTTGCTGGTTATCTCTGCGCTTCTTGGACCTGTCGTTTGATGTTTGACATTAATTTGGAAAAATTCTCAGTCGTTGTTTCAAGCATTTCTTTCTTCCCTTTCTTCCCTTTTTCTTCTGGTACTCTCTTTAAACATGTGTTATCCCATGGTTCGTAGGTATTCTGTGAAGTCTTTTCTTTCTGCTTCCTTTTCAGTTTCGAAATCTTCTATTGACATATCCACAAGCTCATTTCTGACATTATAACATTATAACATATAATATTTCTGACATTATAGTGTTTTGGATTACTACCATTTTCTTTTCATTCTAAGTGTTTCTGTCTTTCTGCTTACAAAACCATCCATACTTGTATGTTGTCTACTTTCACCAGAGCTCTTAGCATATCACTCATAGTCCTATTAAAATCCTAGTCTGATAATTCCAGCATTTGTGCCATACTTGACTGTGGTTCCGGTGTTTTCTCTGTCTCTTCAGACTGTATTTTTTGCCTTTTAGTATGCCTTGTAACTTTTTGTTGGAGGCCAAACATGATATACTTAGTGAAAGGAACTGTAGTAAGGAGGCCTTTAGTATTATGGTGGTGAGGTGTGGGGGCAGGGGAGGGATTCTGAAGTCCAGCAGTTAGGTCTCCGTCTTTTGGTGACTTTATGTCTCTCGATTGTGAACTTCCCCAGTGCTTCTCAGGTCGTTTTCCTCCTTCAAGGGGGACAGGAAGGCTAGAGGGAGCTGAAGTAGGGTATTTCCCTTCCCCTAGCTAGGTTAAGCCCTGGTAAAAACCTGATAGGTTAGGCTCTGGTAAAAGAATTTCTCACATGAGGGCAGACCTTGTTAGGATGGACAGGATGCTCGGGGGTGTTTCAAAATGGCTTCCTTTCCTTTCCTGCTTCTGAAGCAGGAGGGAAATTTTCTTCCTCTCTTCACTGTGACAGCCTGGGAGAACTGCCAGAGGTACCACAAAAGGTAGGTGTGCTGCCCTGTGACTGGGCCCCCTGGGAGTCTGAACTCTCAGACTCGTCCACACTGTGCCCCCAGTAATTCGTTACAGCTCAGGTGTTCCTGCCCTGCTCCTGACCTCCATGGAGGCCTCTGCTCATGGGTTTCTGCTCTAGCAAGGTTTGATTTTCTGTATCTGCCTGCCTGTCTCTCCATTTGTGGGGGTAGCATTCCCCCTGGTGCCTCAGTTCCCTGACAGATCTGAGGAAAGTCAGGCTGGTGTTTTTTTCCAGTTAGTTCAGCTATCGACTTACTGTTAGGATGGATTAATGACCGCCACACTGCTTAAGGGCTGGACCAGAGACCGGAAGTCCTCTTTCTTCTTTTTCGATATGGACATTTACAGCTCTATGTTTGTCTGCTTTAACTGCATCCCAGGAGTTTTAAATTTTTTTTTGAAGATTTTATTTATTTATTTGACAGACAGAGATCACAAGTAGGCAGAGAGGCAGGCAGAGAGAGAGGGGGAAACAGGTTCCCTGCTGAGCAGAGAGCCCGATGCGGGGCTCGATCCCAGGACCCTGAGATCATGACCTGAGCCGAAGGCAGAGGCTTTAACCCACTGAGCCACTCAGGCGCCCCGGAGTTTTTTAATTTTTTAATTCAAAAAAAATTTTTAAAGACTTTATTTGTCAGAGAGAAAGAGAGAGAGCGCACAAGCAGGGGAAGTTGGAGAGGGGGAAGCAGGCTTCTCCGCTGAGCAAGGAGCCTGATGCGGGGCTCGATCCCAGGACCCTGGGATCACGACCTGAGCTGAAGGCAGACGTTTAACTGACTGAGCCACCCAGGTTGTCGCCCATGAGCTTTTAATGTTGTGTTTTCATTTTTGTTCATCTCAAGATAGTTGCCCATTTCCTTTGTGGTGCTTCAGCTTTCTGTTGGGGGGAATCATTTCTGTTCCGTCACTGGATTAATTTCAGAGAGCATTAGTGCCTGCAGGCCCCGGGATTTGTTGACATTTTCACCTTTTGAGAGTAGTTTCTGAGGAATAGAGAACTGAAAGGAGACATGAGTGGCTGGGGAGGAGGGGGTATGACTTAAGCCTTTGCTTTAAAGCCACGCTGTGGCCTGTGGCCTGTGGCCTCTAAACCAGGGATTCTCAACTGGGGCGATACCGTCCTTCAGCAGGGTCTGCACGCGTGTTCGTTGCCCTGCGCTGGGGGGTGCGGCCGGCATGTAGTGGGCCACGGACACTGCTCAGTGTCCCATAATGCACAGGGCGGCCCTCACAGCCACGAGTTGTCTGGTCCCAAGTGTCAGCGCCGCCCTGGAGAAAGCTTTTTTAACCCCTTCCGTTGGCGGGCCTGTTTCCCGCTCACTCAACACCTGGCTGTCCAGTGTCTCAGTCCCTCTTCACAATGGTCCCTGAGGTAGGTGCGGTGTCACAATCTGCGGTGAGGCGAGTGAAGCCTTAAAACTGTGGCCACCTGTCCATCAGTAGCAGAGCCTGGACGACCCCCCCGCCAAGTCTGGTGGTTCCCCCCAAAGCCCACAGTGACCGAGGCCTCCGCTCGCTTTGTCCACTCCACCTTTCCAAAAGCGGACCATCATGCATTGTCCTGTGAGTCTCTTTCTGGAACCCTGGTTGCCTGAGGGGCTTCCCGCAGCCGAGAATGCTTCACACTGTCCTGTGGTCCTCTGTTTAACGCCCCCCTTCTGCAAACAGAGTGGAAACTCCCTGCAGGCCCCGTGCCGTTGGGCATGGAGTGGGTCTGCAGCACGTTTCTGCTGAATGAATGAGGAGCTAGGAGAGAAAAATACACTGAAATGTCAGCTTGGCGAGCTCTAGGAGCTTGAAATGTAGGTTGTAGCTACTTCCAGAAGAGGCTGGGGAATGGGGCAGGCCCCTAAGACTGGTGGGGCAAGAGACATTGCTGCGTTCTGTACGTTGGTGGTTTTGCCTAGAGGATTTTAATTTGGTTATTCTTCAGAATACTAGTAGGCATTATTCCACTATTAAATTCCCCCCACTTCAGCTTCCTCTTCTTTTTGAATTGTTCATACTGGCACTTTTTACTTTTCCCAAAAGACCGGTTCTAACTCAGTGTAACAATTCACTGTGGCCTCGGGTTCTGTCCCCTAAAGCTCCTATAGAAACATAACTTAAAGAAAAATCTTTTGTGGTATTGGACTTCAGTTATTACCCTGACATCGAATCTGTATGTCTTTCTTTTTATTTATTTATTTATTTGACAGAGAGAGAGATCACAAGTAGGCAGAGAGACAGGCAGAGAGCGGGGGGGGGGGGAGCAGACTCCCCACTGAGCAGAGAGCCCGATGCGGGGCTCGATCCCAGCACCCTGAGACCACGACCTGAGCTGAAGGCAGAGGCCCAACCCCCTGAGCCGCCCAGGTGCCCCGAATCTGTATGTCTTAAGGTAGCTGATCTCAATGTCTCATCCATAAAATGGGAATATGATCCTTTGTTAGCTGAGACCTTTCCCTGAGGATAAATGATTTAAAGCCCATGAAAGCATTCCCAGCAGTGCTGTGTAAATGGCCAGGTCCTTCCGGTTATGAGTAACTGTGAAACTATATTCATATGAATTATGCAATATAACCAGTAGTCATGCAATTATTCGTTTGCTGGAAAGAAGTTTGTTATTAGTTTGCATTCAGATTTTGTGCTTCTTACCTACTGGGGTGCTAAAGCTCTATCTTACCTCCGGCTCTCCTGATGAATACAAGATCTTGACCTTGACCTTTGTTTCTCTACAGGTGTTACAGAACATTTTGGACACTGAAAAGGATTATGCTAAAGAACTTCAGTCTCTGCTTGTCACTTACTTAAGACCCCTGCAGTCCAATAACAAGTAAGATTTAACATTTTCAGCCCCTTGCTAAATAAAGCCAGATAACGTCAGCAGCTAGAGTCATTGCTCTCATGCCACTGAATAATTGATTTTGCCCTTTAGAAGAATTTCCACAGATCACAGGTTGCCAAGAACATGGTCAAGGCAACGGAAATTACACAAGAGGTTGCTGCTGGAGAGCTTGGCTTTCTGTCTTCTCTGGCCGTGGAAGGAATGAGCACGTCTGCATTTCTGTCTGTCACAATTGTCATCTCGTACATTTTAAAAGCGATGTGTGCAGTTTTACCTTGCACAAACGGGACCTGGCTGGTGTTTTTATGCAGAAAAGCGTGTAAACCGGAAAGTTTTGTGCTCCCCCTGACCTTTGCATGCCGGGGCAGAAGCTCTTTCCTACGGTCTGAGAGTGGAAAGAGCGTGGCCTTTGTTGGATGTTTCCGAGGGCGCTTAGAACTCGAGCTCGCCTCTCACCCAGGCCCAAGAGCGTGATAAGAGCCGTTCACGTGTTTTGTCTTGTTTTAAATAAAATACTCAAACTTTATTCAGGTTTGAGAAGTGACTGAGGTCTGAATTGAAAACTTCGTTTTCATGGAAGAAAAATATGGGCTGTGTGTGTGTGTGTGTGTGTGTGTGTGTGTGTGGGCGTGGCCTGTTTAATAACTATTGGCTAATGGCCATTTGTTTGGGATTTTATTTTAATTGATTACACTTTACTAGGGATTATAATCTAGAAGGCGAATAGAATATTGAGCCCCGGGTGCACCTACTAGAGGACAGACGCCTCCCCTTTCCCCTCAGGAAGAGTTTACTTTTGCTGAACAGCTGCCTCACCTCTTGGACTTCAGGCTTAAATAAGTTTAACATATTTTGGCGATTCCCCGCTCCCCCCCCTTTTTTTTTTTGCCGAATCGTGTTTGCTCAGGCAGAAGGTCTTGCTAAATTTCCCAGTTGGTTATTTTCCACGGCGCTGTGGGAATCTCGCTGCAGCATGAAAGGATTTTGTATTCCCGAGTAAGAGTTGAAGTGCGATCAACGACAAAGTGTCTTTTGTTACTATTATGTAAAACGCGAAGCGAAGCCTGTGAATCATACTTCTCCGAGCTGAGTGGAGGGAACCTCAGTGACTCACTGGGTCTAGTCCCCACTGAACAGGTAAGAAAAGCGAAGCCCAGAGAGGTTTACCGCCACACCCGCCACACAGCCAGCCAGTGGAAGTTCAGAACGCGGTCAGGGTCACTGTCCACCAGGCTGTCTGGCGGACCCCAGAGCGACTGGAGCAGAGCGGACCGTTCACCGTCTGATCCTGGGCGGGCCAAGAAAGCCCCCTCCCGGATCGGGTCCAAGTCGGCCCGCCAGCCAGCTTCTTGGGGCCATGAGAGAGGGAAGTCAGGGAAGCTGGCTGGCTGAAGGTTTCGCCTTCACGGGGTTTCCCAGCTTGCGGTTCAGAAGGGCACGACGGCAGAGGAACCGGGCCCTTCTGGCGCTCGAGGGGTTACTGGTAATGTTTGCGTGGGGCTTCCTTTGCTTTTTTTTTTTTTAAGATTTTATTTATTTATTTGACAGAGAGAGAGGGAGAGAGCAAGCTAGCACAGGCAGACAGAGTGGCAGGCAGAGGCAGAGGGAGAAGCAGGCTCCCAGCTGAGCAAGGAGCCCGATGTGGGACTCGATCCCAGGACGCTGGGATCACGACCCGAGCCGAAGGCAGCCGCTTATCCAACCGAGCCACCCAGGTGTCCCGGCTTCCTTTGCTTTGTCAGCAAAAATCACTCTCTTGGAAACACTCCCCTTGTATTATATATTTTTTTAAAGATTTCATTTATTCACCTGACAGAGATCACAAGTAGGCAGAGAGGCAGACAGAGACAGAGAGAGAGGGGGAAGCAGGCTCCCCGCAGAGCAGAGAGCCCGATGTGGGGCTCGATCCCAGGACCCCGGGATCACAACCCGAGTGGAAGGCAGAGGCTTTAACCCACTGAGCCACCCAGGCGCCCCCTCCCCTTGTATTATTATGTGAAGAAGAAAGAACACGTGGCCGCCGCTGGCCTTTTAAATCTTCAGGGAAGGTGTGTAAGAGCAGGGACTCTGGAGCTAGAGTGTTGTGGTTTAAATCCTGGCTTCACCCTTCCCGGGCTTTGTGACGTTGGGTGATTTGCTTAACCCCTCTGTGCCCAGGTCTCCTTACGCGTAAGATGGGAGACAACAGCACCTACCTCATGACCCTGTTGTCAGGTTCAACTGAGTTATTTGGGAAACGCCTGCAGGGGTGTTAAGTGCTGGGTGAGTGGTGTTGGCGTGTGTGATCACCTACCATTTGGGAGGGGAAGAATGGGGGAAATTCATCGTAGAGTACAGGGGCTCTCGATAAAACCATGGTTTTATCAGCTGGCCTTTTACTCCATTCCCTTCCACAAACAAACAAACAAAACAGTACTATTTTCTTCTCCTCTACTTCTTCTGATAAAGATTTCCTTTTGTTGATTTATGAGCATTTTAAACTGGGAGAAACTGGATTTTGTGGTTTTCCCCTGTGCTGTCCATGACCGTATATAATATTATCTTTCTATTATTCTCCCGGTTCCTCTAGAAGAGAATACTCTAAATTGTTTACATTTATCCCTAGCCATGATGGATTTTGCCTGTTGAGGTACTTAGATATTACACACTTGTTACTCATCCACTCGTCGCTTGTAAAACACCTAAATGTCTTTTTTTTTAAAGATTTTATTTATTTATTTGACAGAGATCACAAGCAGGCAGAGGGAGAGAGAGGGGGAAGCAGGCTCCCCACTGAGCAGAGAGCCCGATGCCGGGCTCCATCCCAGAACCCTGGGATCATGACCTGAGCCAAAGGCAGAGGCTTTAACCCACTGAGTCACCCAGGCGCCCCATAAATGTCTTTAATAAACACTTGTTTGCTTTAGATCATTATTCTTATTATAGAAAAAGGAAATCAAGGAAAGATGCTTTTAAATGTTAAGACCACAGAGCTGGTGTAAATTAAAAAGCAAAAGTTAAAATCTAGGGATTGCTTCCCTCATGGCACTGGTCAATTTTTTAGCAAGTTATCAGCTCACCAGACTAGCGATGGGTAACTGGAATCTTCCTGAACTTCTATCCACTGAAACTGTTTATTTTTTTTTTCAGTCTGAGTACTGTGGAGTTTACATCTTTATTGGGGAACTTCGAGGAAATATGCTTGTTTCAGCAGACGCTCTGTCAAGCCTTGGAAGAATGTTCCAAGTAAGTGTTGCCCATTGCCCTTAGGATAGCTAGCAGCACCGTTTCTTCAGTGTGTTTTCTTGTCCTGCTAGCTGCTGTCTTGGATAGGGATCCTTTTTATCTACTCACTTGTTACAGCATTGATGAACTGTCCCAGTACAGAGAGAAGGCACTAGGGAGAGCCGAACCCCTGGTTGTGTATCAGGGCTCTACAAGCAGTAAACCATTTCGGACTTTATTTAAAAATCATTATCAGTTTACTGCTCCTGGTCAGTATGAGAGACAAATCAGGTCTCCGTTGACCAGGGATGATGCCTGCGACACTGATTTGATATCTTCTTTTGTACATTGCCAATTACTTGGAAAAATTAGGTGATTCATTCAGTTGCATAAGCTGCTTTTTCTCTTTTAGTCACACCTGGTAGCTTGTTAACAGTTGAAATACGCAAAACGTGGGGGAAGGAAAGTATATCTTGATGAGAACCTCAGTACCTGTCGGATGGCTAGCTCGGTGGTTGAGGTGTTTAGCTCCATACTGCAGAATGGACTGTAGTGATCATCAGGCCACATAGTTCTGTAGCAAGATGAGTTTTCTAAGCACTGTATCTCAGAGAAGTTGGTAACTTCCGTCGTCTCCAGGGAAATCTGGGTGATTGCCTGTTTCTCGAGCTTTCTGGGACACAGGTGGTCATCCAGGAAGGAAGATGGTTAAGGCCTGAGGAGCCATCCTAAATGCTGTTAGGGATCCAGCTTATTGATGTGGAAAGGTAAGTCACTACGTGAGAAGAACCGATTACAAACTAGATTTGAAACCTTTGTTTTCCATTTTATAGAAAAACATGTAGAAGGAAGACCAAGGAATATGCCAGAATTATCCTAATAGCTATCTCTGAATGGTGGAATGCTGAGTAATTTTTCTTTCTTGCACTTCTCTGATTTGTCTACAAATGAAAACAGGTGGCTTGTAACTCAAAAAGATTAGAGTCACGAAGCCATCCTGCCTGGCAACCCCCAAGACACCAAGACTACATAATACTCCTTTGTGGTGTGTCAGTTTGGGATTTGATTACTTTTGTCTGTACTTGAACTTCATATAAATTAGCGAAGAGTATTTTGTGTGCGTGTGTGCGTGTGTGTGCGTGTGTGTGTGTGTGTGTGTGTGCGCCTGGCTAAAATTTTGAATATTGTAGTTTGAACAAATATCTTTAAAAAACACTATCTGGTCCTTTCAAGTAAGTATCCGGCCCCTGCATATGGGTGCCACGTTTGGTGGCTTGAGTTTGGAGTGGTGGTCCAGTACCCCATCAAGAAAAAAAAAATAATAAAGTAGCAGTCAGGAACTCGCATTCCATGGCAAAAGTGTTATAATATAGTTTCTCTCTTCACTTTGGCAAAAGAATTCAAAAGGTTTGCGTGTTGCCAGGTTTGACTGGAAGCCTCTTCCTTTATTCCCTGTTTCTTATTTTACATTCTGGGTTTTCATCTGTTTTACTTGCAGGTTTCCAGAAAACCAACACAGAGTCGGAGGTTGTCTACTGAACCTCATGCCTCATTTTAAATCTATGTACCTGGCTTACTGCGCAAATCATCCGTCAGCTGTCAGTGTGCTTACACAGCACAGGTAAGTTGTTACCATTTCCCTGAAGAAGTGGTTCCACAGTGTGATCCTTTCCTAGGACCGCTTTGTTTGGCAATCCAGGGTCTCCAGTGGAACTTCCGATCGTCCCCCTTCATCACTGCAGGAATTCATCTGTCGTTACACAGATTGCTTATCAGCTCAACAGGTAGTTTACTGAACATCTACTATGTGCAGGGTCACGTACTAGCTGATGGGGCTACAGTAGTCCGTAAGGAAGAGGCAGTCCCTCCCCTCCTGGGGCCCAGAAGCTTGAGAGAGATACAGACACGAAATTACATGTCATAAACATGTGGTTTTACGAAAGGGTAATTAAGAAGATGCCATGAGACTTTGCAGGGTGGTAGCAGCTTCGTGCGGGGTGAGGGAAGGATCAGGGAAGGCTTTCCTGAAGCCCAATTCTGTTTGCATTCAGTGTTTCAGCCTTCCCCTGCTAGAGTGCCTGGGTTCATCTCTGTCACTTTCCCTTGGGCTGGTGGGGGAAGTTTCCAGCAGTGCTGTGGCTCCAAGGCAGATACTTGTGAACATGGAAAGGTGGGAGGAAACCAGCAGCGTGAACTCTCTGGCAAGCACTTTAAGCAATGGGCTGTGATAATAACTGTGTATGGAAATTGTTTCTGATTCATGGGGAACAACAAAAACGGTATCGCCTTTAAGAGACCTTGCAAGGGCCCGAGGCAGGTTCATATCTCTCCTACCCTTCCTTACCACCTGGTTGCCCATCCCTGACGCATTCACTGATGCATTCATCTGGGCCAGAACCACAGGTGATAGGCTTCAAGATGCAGTTTTTTAAAAAAATCATTTTGGTGGGTTTTTTAAAAAGATTTTATTTATATATTTGACAGAGATCACCAGTAGGCAGAGAGGCAGGCAGAGAGAGAGGAGGAAGCAGGCTTCCTGCTGAGCAGAGAGCCCGATGCGGGGCTCGATCCCAGGACCCTGCGATCATGACCTGAGCCGACGGCAGAGGCTTTAACCCACTGAGCCACCCAGGCGCCCCTCAAGATGCAGTTTGAACTTTAAAATCATGTGCTAGAAATCTGGTAGGTGAGGGAGGGAGACAACAGCAACAACTACTCACAGAGTCTCTTAGGACATAACCTGGAGACGAGACTCAGAACAGACACGGATTCTGGAGGCTGCTCATGCATGAGCGGAAAGAATATTCGTCTCTTAATCTGGCTCAGACTTAACCCCCAGAGCCAGACTAGAACACTAGTTGACACAAACCCTCAGAAGTGGTGGAAATTTTGGTTTTGTCCTGGTTTGTTAGGAGCTTTATTGACTTGGGCCCCTGGGTGGCTCAGTCAGTTAAGTGTCTGCCTTCAGCTCAGGTCATGGTCCCGGGGTCCTGGGATCGAGCCCCGCATCGGGCTCCCTGCTCAGTGGGGAGTCTGCTTTTCCCTCTGCCCCTCCCCTGCTCATGCTCTCTCTCTCTCTCCCTCAAATAAATAAATCTTTAAAAAAGGAGCTTTATTGACTTTATAGAACCATTAAGTAAGGACATTTTAAAGGTAGAATTCAATGGGTCCCACTTGAAGGTCCATTTTATTCTCCTGATCGAAGTCATGAATTTTTGTGGAATAGCAAATACGGAAATTGGGGGGGCGCCTGGGTGGCTCAGTGGGTTAACCCTCTGCCTTTGGCTCGGGTCATGGTCTCAGGGTCCTGGGATCGAGCCCCACATCAGGCTCTCTGCTCAGTGGGGAGCCTGCTTCCCCCTCTCTCTCTGCCTGTCTCTCTGCCTACTTGTGATCTCTGTCTGTCAAATAAATAAAATCTTAAAAAAGAAATTTAGGGGCGCCTGGGTGGCTCAGTTGGTTAAGCCACTGCCTTCAGCTCAGGTCATGATCCTGGAGTCCCGGGATCGAGTCCCACATCGGGCTCCCGACTCCTCGGGGAGTCTGCTTCTCCCTCTGAACTCCTCACTCATGCTCTTTCTCACTGTCTCTCTCGCAAATAAATAAATAAAATATTTAAAAAAAAAAGAAATTTTAAAAAAATACGGCAATTGGAGTTTAAAGAAAGAGAGGCCATGGTTCTGAGTTACTTAGGCAAATGGCTCAACTCCTTAGAGCTAATACTGGCTAATAATGGCACTGACAGCGTTCCAGGCACATGACCTAAGAGCCTATGAGGGAATTACCATTACCACCGTCCTTGCTTTACAGATAAGACAGTGGAAGGTCCCTAGTCTGCCGGAGAGCTCATAGCTCTTAAGTGGTTGAGCCAGAATTAGCATCCGGGTCAGCCTTCTAAAAACAGTATTTTTATTAAGATCTCTGTTTTACCTGCAAAGAGTAATTTAAATGCAAATTCAAAGAATTACAATAAAATGAACACCCGTGAACACACACCACCCAGCTTAGGCATCACAATTGATTGGAGAACATTTTCCTCGCTCCCCAAACAAACCTGTGTGCATTAGCAGGCTCCCTCCATTGCCAGGCCAAGGCAACCACTGAAGTCCTTTATGTCACTCTGGCTTTGCTCCTTCCGGACAATACATTTAAGGGGAGTCACATAGCA